>JASSUY010016270.1:0-18905 GCA_032466535.1 Forpus xanthops | reverse complement strand
GTGTTGGGACAGGTCTTGTTCAACATCTTTGTCAGTGACATGGACAGTGGGATTGAGTGTGCCCTCAGCAAGTTTGCCAATGACAGCAAGCTATGTGGTTCCATGGATAACGCTGGAGTGAAGGGATGCCATCCAGAGGGACCTTGATATGCTTGTGAGCTGGGCTGATGCCAGCCTGATGATGTTTAACCTTGCCAAGTGCAAGGTCCCACACCTGGGTCAGAGCAATCTCAGGCACAGCTACAGGTTGGGTAGAGAAGAGGCTCAGAGCAGCCTTGAGGAGAAGGACTTGGGGGTGTCGGTTGATGGGATAATGAACATGAACTGGCAGCGTGCTCTTACAGCCCAGAAAGCCAACCATACCATGGGCTGCATCAAAAGGAGTGTGACCAGCAAGTTGAGGGAGGCGATCCTGCCCTTCTACTCTGCTCTCATGAGACCTCACTTGAAATATTGTGTGCAGTTCTGGTATCCTCAACATAAAAAGGACATGGAACTGTTGGAACAAGTGCAGAGGATGGCCATGAGGATGATCAGGGGACTGGAGCACCTCCCTTATGAAGATAGGATGATAGAGTTGGGGCTGTTCAGCCTGGAGGAGAGAAGGCTGCATGGAGACCTTATAGCAGCCTTCCAATATCTGAAGGGGGCCTATAGGGATGCTGGGGAGGGACTCTTTATGAGGGACTGTAGTAATAAGACAAAGGGTAATCTGTTTAAACTTAAATAGGGGAAATTTAGATTTGCTATAAGGAAGAAATTCTTTACTGTAAGGGTGGTGAGGCTCTGGAATGTGTTGCCCAGGGAAGTTGTGAATGCTCCATCGCTGGTGGTGTTCAAGGCCATGTTGGACATAGCCTTGTGTGGCATGGTTTAGTGGGAGGTGTCATTTCCCATGGTAGGGGGGTTGGAACAAGACGATCTTAAGGTCTTTTTCAATCCTTATTATTCTATGATTCTAAATTCATATAACCTTTCCAGGATTACAAAATATTATGTAAGCTGGTTTTTGAAACTTGAACAGTTTTCAAAACTGAAACCTTTCCATATTTAACTAGTTATTATAGAAAAGAAAAATAGTGCTATGAGAATTTACTGTGACCTCATTTTAAGCAGCACCATTGAAATCACACCAGTCCTCTGAATCAGGAAGTTGCTTCCTCTTCGGTATTTAAATGTACCATTTTTTTTTTCAGTTCTCTCTTCTTTTCACCTTCTTTGTTGTTGCTTGCTGACCAGTGAACATGATAAGCTTTGATAAATGCTGTAAATTCTAAAGTAGGAGCAGAAGGAAGAGTACTTTTTTGAATTTCATAGTGTCAGTGACAGTAGATAATGGTCCATGCTGAAGCACAGAAAAATAGAAAAGTACTTTTTGTCATGGGTTGTGGGAACATAACCTTGAAAATAACGGAGTCAACACTGCTGTTCCACAAAAGGGAGTCATACCAGTAAACCTCTGTTCACATCCTGGTCACGAGTATGCTGGTGTTGCAACTGGTAATTTTCCACTCCAACTCAAGAGGGGATATAAGGACCTATGCAGGGACGGATGGGTGAGAAATCAAGATGCACATCTTTATTCAGGGAACGTCCTGACAGTGCACTGCCTACCACCCCTCTGATGAGGCAACATGTTCCATCTTTTTCTCCTGCTCAGCAATATCCCATTCAAACAGGGGTCAATAAGTATGTGACCTGCTTCACATTAATACATATATATTTGCTTGGCATTAATACTTCAATGAATAGAGCATTTAATTATTTATATTGTGTTTGGTATACTGTCTTTGTACATGGGAATCCTACAAATCTGGAATGCATAGCCTCTTCCCAACCTGTTTGTCCTTCACAGAGGAGAAAAGTGCACCTATATCATACTAGACTGGTTTCAGAATTAGGTTTTTTCACTCTCTTGTTAGCCAAAAACCTTCTTAGGGGTTAATATTTTTATCAGTTGCATATGCATATTTTCAGGAAAATATGTAACTGGTAGAGGGATGTGAGAAGAAGAGTAAAAAAATAATTATCTTTAGTTCTAAGATTCCCCAGCACATGAATAGATGTATAGTTGGCTTAATGATGTGCCAGTTGATTTTTAGTAGGCATTGTTCTGCAGAGAATTTTCAGGTATTCTCAAAGTGATAGGAATGAAAGAAAATAAACTCCCTTAGCCATTTTTTGCTCTCAGGACTTCATCAGGAATTGCAAATCTATTTCCAGTGAATCCAAACAGTCTTATTTTTATACAGAATCACTTATCTTTGGGGAAAAAATGTCCTTAGGGGTGAAGGAAAATACAATGTTTAAATTACTTAAAGTATCCTTCTTCATGATATGTCAAAATGACTAAAGTTTTTTTAAAGGAAATAAGAAGCTTAAGTTGTAATATTTTTTCACTATTAATAATGTAGTTTTCTACCTGTCTCCATAAAACCACCAGTTCTGATTGCATGCAAATATACATAAACCAATTCATTGTTATCACAGATGATGAGAAAACTAAAATTTGAATGCCGATATGATAGAATAAAATTATTTATAAATTTTAAAGAAACAGTGCTATCTCTCACACAGAAGGAAATACTAAGAACTGCATTGTGGCTTAGAGATATTCAACAGTTAGAATAATCAACATCAGCAGAAGATTTCTCACAAGGAATTTTCTTGCTGAAAATTGAAGATGCTTAGATACTTCACTCCTAACTGAAATATACGCATCTATATTGGAAATGTCCTACGTAGTTTTTTGACTTAATTATGTATTATTCTTCTAAAAGACAATATCTTTTAATAAGAGGTTTGTTCTTTACAGATTCTAAGCTTTGTTATTTGCGTATTCATATTATTTATGTACAAGGTTTTGTTTAACATTCTATGTATTTTGTATAAGTTTTAGCCTGTGAGTTTATGCAATTTTTTTTCCTAAAGTAAAAGTATAAAATATTAGTGAAGAAAAAAAATAAGACAGAACTTTCTTATAAAAGCAGATTTCACTGCTTGCATAAATATATTTGGGGTTTTATGGCTCTTGAGTCTGTGTTTGTGTACCAAAGCAGAACTCTTTTAAAATGCTTCTAATTAACTGTAACATTTTCCACTACATTTTGTAAGCATTTTATATATAAGAATAGTGGATTTTATCATTCTGAACATGAATAGCAGATAGTGCTTTTTTTAATGTGTGTGCAATTGTGTATATATTTTAAAAGGCAACACTTTTATAAAAACATTGAACTTTTTATTCTAACACTTACTCAAGAGCTTTCAAATCCCTAAACAGTTGTGGAAGAATAGGAAGATTAATTATACTTATTCTACTTGAATATATTTAATATAATTGTTTTACTGCTAGATACACTTTCTGGAGGGGTCAATTGTGTAGGTGATTTAGCATAACTAAAATTGTACAGTGTTAATATTTTTAAAAAATATTAAGACAGCACGTTTTCCATTTTCCTTTTCAATAGTATATTGAAAAATCATGAAAGTGACAGGAAGGATGGTGAAAATATATTTAAAAAGAAAACAGAAAAAGCAAAGAAAGCATGAATGGAGAACAATCCTAGGAATTTCTTTGTTTGTTCTCCTTATACCAAGTAATCTGTAATACCTTTTTTAATATGAGGAAAACAAGACTGAAGACAGAGTTTAAGTCAGTAAGTGACTTGATTATACAGTAATAGATAGTCTATTGAAAGAAGAGTGAGAGTTGACTAAATGCCAAGTGATTCTAATGATGAGAAAGACTTGCAAACATATTCAGCAGATCTGAAAAAGGGACTCCCTGTCCAAGAGGTTTTTTTGGTGGTACTTTTTTTTTTGTTTGTTTTTGGTTTTGTGGGTTTTTTTTTTGTTTTTTTTTTTTTTTTTTTTTTTTTTTTTTTTTTTTTTTTGTTTTGTTTTTTTTTTTTTTTTTGAGGGGGGACGTTCAGTTATCTTATCTAAACTTATAAAGACCATTATTTCTTTGCTAACATTTTATATTTTAGCTCAATGTGTTCCATTGGCACTAGGCACAGTTAATCAAGGTGAGGACACTCTTAAATATTTGTTAGATTACAACCTAATATGCAGATAAAGGGTCAGCACAAAAAATTGTTTCAAATGAATTTCAAAGAGCCATTTGAATTTCTATGCATTTCCACTGCAGAGACTAATACAAAGAAGTTAGCATAAACATTTAACCTGAAAAAATGCAAAAAAATGAAAATTACTGAATCCTTTACAATTTTTTTTTTCTGCATGTCTGTGATCATTAAAGTAATTAGAAAATGTCTTTGTTTTTTCAAAGAGTTCAGATATGGGCAATATTTCCCCAACGCCCAGAGAGTTCTTTGTCACTTCAGTGTGTAAATCCACTGTGGATAAAGGATGTAAAACAGCACCTGGAAAAATGTTATGTGGTTGTCTGTAGCTCTGTTCTGCATCTCTACTTCATACTGGCATACAATAATGCAGACTATTTATTAAGAACATTCTCCAAAATCTGGGGGTTTATTCCTTCATAGGAAGTCTGCCTTTCTTTCACAGCTTCTCTCACCATCTTTGTGTGACTTAATCAGCAAAGGGCACTTATGAGAAAATACGGACATGCGAAGCGAATAACTTAAAACAAGGGACCTTGGAATTAATAATTCCAGTAAGTAAGTGTCTTACTGATATTGAACCTTCAGACTTCTAATGAAGCCCAAGTTGTCACCTAGAAACACAAGTAAAACAAATAAACCTTCCTGTAGGTTTCATGTTCTGTGGGGCCAAAAGTCTTAGGTAAAAAATTTTTATTGTAGTTTATATGCAAATAAGCAAGCCATCTGTGCTTTGATTTCCTAAACTAAGAAATAGTTCTATATTTCTATATAGAAACTCTATTTCTTCTAATTGTCATTAGTGTTAACACCTTTGCAATACTGAAATAAGTTTTTGATGTTTAACTTCTACAGTCTTACTAAAAGCAGCAGATTAATGTATTGATTCATACTGCAAGAATGCATAGGCTCATATTTCAAAACCCAGGCAATTCTTACCTAAGCAACAGTTAACCAAAAGCTGCAGTTGAAAACAAGTTTTGCTATCAGAGCACCAGTACCTTTATCTTCTGATTAGTTACCCTGCTTCAAAACATTCATTCTGTTACATGAAAAATAAAAAATAAAATAAAAAAAATAATTACATTCTGTGTGAATTATAGCTTGTTCTTTTCCATTTTTGTTTTATTTTTCTGTTCTGTTTATTTTTTTTTTGCTTTGTTTTGTGTTCTCCAGAAGATTTGTTTTAATAACTCAATATCTGTTGCTTTTTTAAGGGCTTTTACTTGATGGGAACATGAGAGAGAACACTGTGTTATAGTCCTAAGAATTCTATTTTACCTGTTCCAGCCCTGTTTACTTCAGTATTGGAGAAGATCTTATGACTGCTGCCTTTTCCAGAGGTGTGTCCTGAATCACCAGGCTGCGGTTATAAGTTGTTTCTCCTCGTTTTGCCACCAGCTTTGCTTAATAAATCAATGACTAGTAGCAACTTTTAGAAACGGCAGTCATAAATGCACATTGTTTGCCTCGTTGGTGTACTATGACTTCTTGTTATCTGGACATTTTCACAGAAATGAGTAAACCTCTCTCTGATTCATTCTCCCTATAGCAGATAAACTGAATCGCCCTGTACTGACTACTTATGTACCTCCTCTATTACTATGTTTCCATTTATGTTTCTGGGCAGGAAATTAAGAGAAATAGCTACTCTAATTATTTTTTAGATGGTATTTAAAAATAAAATAAAATCTGCTTTTCTAAAGGATATTCCAGGTTTTGCACCTGACAACTGAATTTGAGTCAACCTGGATTATAGTGAAGGAATGCAGCAGAGCATTCACTGGCAAATGAAAGACATTAAAACATGATATTCAGGGTTTGGACTAGTTTGAGTGATCTCTGAAGTCTTTGAATGCATTTCTAGACCATAGTTGAATAAGTCAGTGGAACTAGCCTTGTTTTATTTTAAGAACACTTCCTTCCTCATCCCAGGAAAAGCATCATCCAGTCTCTAGTTCTTTTTAGAAAACAGACATTTTCACTCTAAGATTTGTATTTTTCTGATAGTTTCTGAAAAATTATTTTTGCAACTTTTTTCCATCCCAAGATTTTAAGGCAGAGAAAAGGTTTCATTGTAATATTAAAAATAATTGTCCACTTTCTAACTAAATTCACGTTCTAGTTACTATATCAGAAAGCTAACTTTTGAAGCCATTAGCAATACCTTTTTTCAAGCAGCTGTTTCTGAAAAGAATTTGGCTGTGTTCTTGTTTGTTGAAAGCCTGAACTCATAAATCATGAAACAATTAGTTGGACTACAAATTAAGTAAGAAGCTTTTTCCATTATTGTACACAATTCTTGAACACCAGCTCAACAGGAATGAAATGGGCTGGTAGTGTACCTGTTACAGACAGTGATAAACTATCTTTCAGCCTTTTGCCTAACACAATTAAGATCTAAGCAGCTGATTTGACCAAGCCTCTTTAAAGCAGTGATATCTTTTTTGTGGTAAAATAGTACTTCATTGCACAAAAGCAATGAGCTGTTTTGCTGATTGTGAAGAGGAGAATACCAATGAGTATTAAAATTAGAGATATTTTGCTACTCCTTAAAATCAATGCTGAACGCAAGATTTACAATCCATTCCCTTTCTAGGGTTTGTCCAGGTAGATATTAAAGGCTATTTTTGTATATAAAATGCTAATCATATGTGAAGAGAGGTGATATTCATAGGGTCTTTGCACAATACTTTCTCTCTCAACTATTAATAAATTATGCAACAATTGGCAAGAAGGGGAGCCTGTTCCTTCCACAAAGTATTAACATCACTGTGTTTTTGTAACTATATAACAAAATCCAGAAATGAATATAACTATTGGGTGGGTTGCTGCTTATAGTTGCATGTTAAAATGTTGACTTGTAAACCCAAAATCTTTCCCTCTAATCCACAACCTCTCTGGTATTTCATCTCAACCCATACTATTCATTTTGTATGATTCAGTTTATGAGGTCTTACGATTCACTTGTTTACTATGCATCTTTCCTCTTTGCAAAATACATTCTTCAATACTTGACAGACATAAATGCAAAGAAGACCCAGAATTATTATCCAAATTACTTTAAGCTTTAATTTATACCCAGAGTCCATAAAGTTGGATGGAGAAGTAAGGGTTGCAAACCTTTTCTCATGGTAGCTTTTCGAGTCACATCTCTTGTAAATTAAAAGCTTAGGTACGAAGTGGATTCATACTAAAAGGGTAATACTGAGCATGGTTAATGTACTGGATCTCAAAAATAAGTATTAAGCCTAATCGAGCTCTCATAAATGTGAATTGAAAGCTTCCACTTTATTTCAGAAGGAGACGTATCAGCCCATGCGGCTAATTTCATTTTAGCCTCAAGCAATGCTGGCCTGAATGCTAGCCCTGGGCACTGCAGTGCTCCACTGTGTAGCTGTAGTTGTTCAGAGACTTGGATGCATGCATTCTTATCCATTTTGACACAGATAAATTTATGGTTTGTCTCATACAGAAAACATTTTATCTGTAGGCTTTAGAGACCTGAATTCTTTGCTATTCAGGCACATATCCATTGTCAGGGAAATTTACTCCTCTTGTCTTTGGCATTTATCACCTCTAGGTCACAGTTTTACCTTAAGTTTTCTCTCTGATCTAGTGATTTTCATCTCCTCTTTGTCTATGCTTCTGACTTTGTCCAGATGTCATTTCTTGTGATTAGGTAATGAAAGCTCAGCTGACAGCTTTTATGACAAGAACAGTGCTCTCTCATGTGTATTCTAATATCCTGCACCAATGCAGACTTTCATTTCAGCACCACAGTAAGATGCATTTATCTTATTTTTCTCCATCTCTGTAAGTCAAGGAAGTATTCTGTGAACCTTTCTATCAAAAAGAAGTCTGTTAGACAAAGCCAAATATACATGCCTATAAGCAGTGATAGGTCTTTTAAGAAAATCTAAGCTAGTACATAGTAAGGGTAAACCATGCAAAGTCTGGTTATTGAGTAAGTATTAATGAAACGGAAGTTCAAATGAAGAGGAAAAATATCTCAAATTACTTATGATATTAAAAACTTAATGTTAAAGCTATGTGAAAAAAACTAAAGAAACCTAAGAAGGGAAAATAAGAGAAGGGCACCTCCTCAGGTGCTACATCAAAGAAAATACCTCTTCAAAAACTATGTGATTATGTCCCATTTTACTCTAATCTGCACTCTTGTCACTCAGTGTATAATGATTTTTATCATCTGATTTAACCTGTGAACTGGGGAAAAATCGGGTCCATCTGTCAGCACAAAAAGGGTTTGATTGAGGATTAAAAGCTTTATTCAAATGGGGGGGGGGAGAAAAAATACACAAAAAAGTTTCCATCCTCTATGCCTCTCTTGCATCACTACCAGTTCTGCCATTAATACATAAAATAAAGTGTTTCCTTTCTCTAAATGATACTGAAAAAGGCAGGGCTTCTTTAGTTTCAATAGTCTTATTGTCTGATAAGTACTTATTTCAAAGAATCTGGAAGAAGAAATCATCACTACTTTTTCTCTACAGGTTAAAACACTCATCCTATGTCATTTCTCTCTTTCACCTGAGAAAATTCAGGCAAATAATAATGCTTACCTATAAATTAGTGCCCTAAAGAGGTGATCAAATGAAGCTAAGCTATTAGATAAACAAAAACTTCCTAGTTTTCCTGGTGGTGTAAGAGAAACAGGTGGAATAATCCTTGTGAACTGAGCTCTGAAGAGGTTGCAGAGGGAAAACTAGTTTAGCAAACCCAAAATGAATTGAGAACGAACTAGACTGTAACGTGTCAGCATTTGCGAAGACTGAATCATGTTTCCGGGCTTATGCAGATGCAGAAATTGAAGTGTCGGGAAATTCTGTAGAAACCTTGAGTGTGTCAGGATGACTACTTAAAGTCACTTCCTCCCTTGTGATATGAAGTATCACATGGTATGTGTCATCCTGATGTTTTCTGATGCCACAGATGGTAGGATACTGTTCTCAAGGTGCAAAGTGTCTGTAAACTTTGCCTAACTTGAAAATTCATGCTTTTGCAACAGCATCTACATCACGAGAACAACAGATTCCTGCTGGAATCTTCTAGCAAACTTGGTCTTTTTACAAGCAAAATGAGCTAGTTTGGGCAATATATTTCCCTTTCTGGGTGATTAATTTGGTAATTTGTGTTGTTCTGTTCTGCCTCAGTGAACCTTGGATTAAGCGAATTCAGTGTTAGAGGGAAGAAGACTCTGTCTCCTGCATTCAAGAGGAGATCTGGCCAACTGAAGAGATGCTATCATATGTACTTACCATACTCTAGTCTTGATGTGTAATGTGCCTCCTTAAAAATAAAAAAAAGAAAGTTCCCTTTTCCATATTAATTTTTGCAGTTGGTGATTGGTTTCCTCATTTCTGCAAAGCACAGTGAGATCTCCTGATGAAAAATCAATCTAAATAAGACTGTGTGAATAAGTCTAGTTGCCTGAGATACTACTGAAGTTAGTCTTCTTGTCAAAACTAAAACCAAAAATCTATTCTGACTGACTCAACAGATGATAAAAGTACATACTGATTTCTAAAATATCCATTGCAGTAGGCAGTGGTTACTATATGCCAATAGAAAGTATTAGTGCGTTCAGCTAGGATACAGGAAGATTCTCTTTTAATTTTTACTTAATTATTCATGTGTGTTTTCTTAATGAACAGAAGCAACCTGGAACTGCTGTGTAAAAGACTATGGCACCACAGAACTCTCCATCCCTGTTCTGTTTTGTACAGGTTAAGAGTGTTTACTGAGGAAATGCTTTTTTTTCTGTTGTCAGCATGCGTAGTATAATGTACTTAAACTGGGAATTCCATAGGAAGAGAATACCTTATGTTGAACAGCTTCAAAAGACTACTAATAGATTGCAGGGAAACGTATTAATCCTGTACATATGTATTAATAGCAGAAGGCTGGAAATTAATTAGTTGATATATGTATAAATAAATGGTTCTTATGCATGTAAATACATGCATATGTACATGATTCTTAAATAGTTCAGAAATCTTTTATTATATAAAGATTACATAAAAAGGATCATGACAGACCCATGAAAAAAAGGTTATTTTGTGGTTTGCCCATAATTCTGCATTCACTTTACAAAATTTAACATGGCTACCATGCCAGGCAGTAAAGTCCTCATCCCTATACCAGAGCCAGATGCACTGTAAATGTTCATAGCTTTTTTGAAGAGCCATGAGTTCATCCTAGAATTTATCAGTTGACAGCTGCCACGCACTTTGGTTATGGGACCCGAGAACTCTTTTTCATGCATGTAATAGTGAAGAATTGATCTTCAGCAGTTGGAATGATTAGATTCATGTAAAATGGATGAGGTTCTATACTTCCTTTTTTTTTCTTTTTTATATTACTCTCTATTTATGCCATTGATCACTTTTGATGGTGCTCCAAGTTGTATTTACTAGTAATGGTAGAACAGCAGCTCCACTACAGGCTCTGTGTAACAGTGCAGAACACGTCAATTATTGTTCCTTTTGCTTTCTTCAGGTGAGGTAGTGGCTGAGGCTTGAAAGCCCTCCTTACCCTGGGCAGTTGCTTGAAAGAGCACTCATCATACATATCTACTTTCAAAATTGAAGTGATCTTCAGCTATTTTGACTTCTGACTAGAATTCTAGGAATTAATCTACAGCCTTTCAAGTGTTATATGTGCTGACTCTGACTGAACAACCTTTTGTCATTTGTGTTGCTTCATTTAAGACACTCAATACAGTTCAGTGGCAGAGAGAAGGGGTTCCTTTTAGTAGCTTTTATTTGGAAGATACATCACCTCTTAAGAGCAAACTTGGCAGCTTGCATCTAGTGTAAAATGATTAAATTTAACTATTACACTGAGAGTAACTGAAGTCTTTGAAGCTTTCTACTTCACATTGAACCAAGAATGATTCCAACCATGAAAAAATATCTATAGAGATCCTGTATTTATTGTTAAAGCAAGCATCTAAATCCTGCTTCTTGCTAGGTTATGAAATACATAGATTGAGATTTATGAAAGGGAAATCACTCACTTCCTTAAAGTCCATGATGAAAAAAAGAAAAAGTATTATTTGCCTTTAGTGATAAATGCAGATTTTTAAAACTATGCAACAAAAGTATACAAAACCAGAGAAACTGTGCTAGTATCATTTATTAAATTATTAAAATAAACTCAGGGAGTACTGAACTTGTACATATGCACACTCACACTGCTGAGAAAGGGTAACATTATCAGTAAATGTTCAGAATATGTTTTTTTTTCCTGCTACCATACTGACGCAGAGAAGAATTTACTTCTAGGTTGTCACAACTTAAATTAGGTCTCAGTACATACAAGTCAGTTTCTTCCTGCGCTGTTCATGAAGCTGTGAGAATAAAGCAGCTGAAAATGTAGCCCTTGTATGGATTAGCACTTCAAATTTATGAAGCTAAGATTGGTGTTCTAATGCTAGCAATTTCAAAGGAATATTACATGAAAGAATAGTTTACACATAGCTTGACACTGCTATTTGATGGCTGTTATTTGATGGTGCCATTGCTGATGTTTTCTTGGTGACTTTCAGCTATTCTCTATCGTATAGAAGTTAGCAATGGTTCTGTTGCCTTAGTTTCTCAAATGACTTCTTGTTACATTAGCAAACTACAGAGGAAAATAGCATTAAATAGAGCCACCAGCACAATATAGAATGTCATTACTATTACTGTTTGCAACTTTCAGGTTGCATTTAAAAGGTGCTTAAAAGGCTCAATTTTCTTTTGTGTATCTGTTATCTGCTACACTCCAACAACTCCCATATTCTAAGGCCAATAACAAGTCTTACCCATATAAATGAGGAAAGGAAAACAGTGCAGACCCTGTAACTTTCTTTTATATGTCTATACAGCACATTCTTCATTGCTTAAAAAAAAAGTCAAACTGAAAAGAATATCCTTTAATTCTCTATAGAATTAAAATTAGAAGCTTTAGGAAGCCTTTGTTGTATCCCAGTTAATGAAAAAATCTTTTTTCTTTTCTATCACCCAACACACATTTTCAGTTATTGCCCTCACATATTGATATAGAGTGTTCTTTTACTGGTAGTTATACTATTCCACTATTGTCTCAAAAGGAAAAATAAAGGAATGTTTTCTTTTCTCTGATGAAGAGCATTAAACACATGCATGTACATGCGGAAGCATATTATTAAAATGCATCTTACTGTTTTTTCCTCTAGTTATTTGGCTTAACAAGCAGTCCCTTCCAAATACACTTGTATTCACATTCTAGGTCACTGAGACCTGCGATTTTTTTTTTTTCTGTTGTTTTTGTTTTTGTTTTCCATTACAGCATCAACCTAGTAGGGTGGTTGCTGACAAAAGTTACTGTCATTGCATGTTTTTTTTTCTTAGAGCAAAATTTATTCCTTTTTTTTTTGTGCTTTAAATTATCAATTGACAACACTGCAAGGATTAACATAGCTTTTCTTACAGAAGTGCATTAATTTCTGACCTAAATTATTTCTAAAATTTAGAAGGGGTGTTCACAATGTGTACATCCAGATTGGGAGTATTTAGGAGATGCAACTGATGTCAGAAGGCAAAAATGCCTGACTATATGTAAGACCACCAAGTCTAAATTTACCAAACTGCTGTTATTGTGCAACTATTTGTCTTTATTATATTTTAATCTTTTACTGAAAACTACTATGATGATAGTTTACAAGTATAAACTGGGAGTAAAAATATGTGCACTGCTGTCTCTGTCACCGAACATGGGATCCTAAAACATCCCATATATATAGTGGACAGAGCAAAGCATGCTCCCACCTTTTGTAAGCGCATGAAGATCAAATAATTTAAGCAATATCTTCATATTTAAGTAGCATGGAGGTATCTTCTGAAGTTACCTCTTGTTGATATCATAGGATGGTTAAGAAATTATAGTCCTAACTAAAACACATGGGTGATGTTAGAAAGTGCAATTGTTAACCTGTGGTACATGACTGCTTCCATCATTAAGGTCAAAGGTAAAGGAAACTGAAGGGAAAAAGCACAACTGCTTTGTTATCTGATGAGAGGCTATTCAGATCAGACACAGAGACTCTGCAAGGACCAGAGAAACAGTGATACCTGGAGAATCTCTATTAACCTCATCAGTGAAAATCTAATCAGTGACAATTACAGAATGCTGAAACAGCTGCTCCTAAAACTATCAGAGGAGAAGAACTAGACCACTGAATCTGATGTGTAATATGAATTACAGTAGTATGGATCATTGAAAGAAACCCTCTGCAGTACCATGTAAACTAAAGTGGACTATTGTGTAAGGGATGAGGGACAAAAGAGTATTTTGGGATTGTACAAAACTTTTTATGGGATGATTTAAGGGGTTTGCTTGGGGGAACAAGCCCAGTAGATGAGAACAAACATGGGAAAATAAAAAGATTAAAAGGGGCTGGTGATGTGCAAACAGGTTACTGGTCAGCATGCTTGTCTGACTAATGCATGCACTTTGATGCAGTTTACTCTCTCCTCTCACTAGATCCCATTTCCAGATGTTTTTGGTGTGTGTGCCGTCTGTGTTATGAGCCTGTGTGCACAAGCACTGATAAACACCAAGCCTGCCTAACAGGGGAAAGAGAAGTTGAGCCATGTGTCAGCCCTGAAGAAGACTGAGTGGCCTGTGGGTCCCAGGCCAGCAGCTGGAGACACCCCGCTTGAGAGCACTGGGGGAGAGGAGGAGGAGGAGGATGTCTTGGGATATAGGAATGAGGCCAGAGGCCAAGGTCATTGCAACACCATGGTAAGGGTGATGGGCAGCTGATGGAGGTGATTAGGCTGCCAGGCGGAGGCCATATCGCCCTTAATGCTACCTTAAATGGGTGGAAAAACGGTTGGAAGATACCTGGTTGGAACTAAGCTTAATGAAATACCAACTGGTTTATTTTTCCATGTGAACTCAAGTAACTGTTGACTAGCTTTGGATTTTGGTGCTAATCCAGTAAGTGAATTTATCAGCTGCAATTCTGAATCTATATTTCTCTTATTTCTAATAACGCACACTATTTGTGAATTCATAATCGTGAAAGTTACTGAATGTAACTGGATGTTTAGTGTCAATTTGGCTAAAATCAGAAATTATGCCTAGCTTTACCCTGCCCCTCTGATCTCTGAGGACTGGCTGGAACACAAAGAATTTTAGTTTCTGCAAAATTCTATACTCTTAACAATTAGATTCAGCTGCCAAGCTCACTCAAACTGCTAAAAGGAAATTTTTCTCTCTGCTATTGTACTCTTTCAATAATCTTAAATGAACCACCAGACAGGGATGGGAAAAATCCCCTACATACTGGAGTTCACTGGGCCTGGGTGCATATAGCAGGAATGAGCCTATGCAAGTACTTCAAGGGAAGTGTTGAGGAAAACTGAACCAACAGATCTTCTGATTCACACCATTACCAAGTAACTTTGTATTTCTGTTTTCTGAAAGTAAGAATCAAACTACAACTTGAAAAATTAAAGAGGCCCAAAGCTCTAGTGTTCAGACCACAAAATGTGTCTACTTACAGAAAAAAAAAAAAATAAAACAAATTGACTAAAATCCTGCATGGACCACAGAGAAAACAAGTTCAATCATTATTTCCATTTTAATAGCTTAAATAATTTACTTGAATTTTATCCTTGCCTTCAGGGCTCCAGCTGGTATAACTCAAATGCCATCAGTGTGATTCTTCTGACTGAGGCACTGATACAGCAAAATTCTTAAACATACTGCAAAAATTAAGCAAAGGTTAAACTGTGGTGCGTATTGGGGGAGAATCTGGTTTTGTGAATCACAAAGAAAACATTATTCTTGTAATAATATATGTATATGTTTGTACTTTCAGTGGACATTCAGCTTGCTTCCAGCAAAGCATCAGCAGATGGGATATCTATCCTTTATGGTGTTACGTCTGGGATATTGTTCACAGAGTAGTGATATCTGTTCACTGTATGAAAAAACAGTGATTTGCATCTGAATGTTTTTTAGGCACTATAGTTAGAATATCTGAGACAGTTCTCAGCTAACAGGTCTATTGTCCTGTCTTGCTGCACTTGAGCATCCTGTTGACATTCTCTAGCACCCATTTTAGATTTATAATTTTGAAAGGAGTTTTTTCCAGTTCTTAATAACTACAAAATAGTATAGTATAATGAAAGGTAAGATTTGGGAGAGCATACAGGGTTTTAAATATGAGCCTGATAAGAACAGAATCATAGAATCAAAGAGGTTGGAAAAAACCTTTAAGATCATCTAGTCCAACTATTACCCCAAGACTGCCAAGACCACCACTAAACCATGTCACTAAGGGCCTCATCTATATGGTTTTTGAACACTTCCAGGGACAGTGATTCCACCACTGCCCTGGGAAGCCTGCTCTGATGTCTGCTTACCCTCTTTGTGAAGAAATTATCCCTAATATTCAGTCTAAATCTCTCCTTGTACAGCTTGAGGCTGTTACTTCTTGTCCTATTGCTTGTTACTTGAGAGAAAACATTACAATCTCCTTTTGGGTAGTTATAGAGACCGATGAGATCCCCCTGAGCCTTCTCTTCTCCAGACTAAACAACCCCAGTTCCCTCATCAGACTTGTTCCCCAGACCCTTCACCAGCTTTGTTGCCCTTCTCTGGACCCGCTCCAGTACCTAAATGTCTTGATTGTTGTGAGGGGTCCAGAAATGCACACAGTATTCTAGGTGCACTGTTTTGGAATTTTAAATTTATATGTGCAAATCAGAGATTCCAGTGAAGTTGAGATTATGTATGTGCTTAAAGATGTGACACTAAATACTTCCCCAAGGAAAAAGTCTTACTGCCAAGGACCTTTCTATGAAATTAATATTTTTGCTCTGAGATGTGGTATGCTAATATATAAAGATAATAAAATTTGGTACTGGTGAGGTTGTTTTTCAGTTTGAAGGAAAAAAAAAAAAAAGCTTTTTCTAAATAATAACCAGTGCTTTCTAAAATTAGAAATAAAAATTCTGTAATTTTTCAGGGACTAGGCATGAAGTATAGGTAGTACCCTTCTCTAAAACATAAAATGCTAACATTAAATACTACAAGAGTGTTGTGTCCTTTCATGATCTACAGTTGTTAACTGCAGTGCCCTCACTCTCTTCCTCTCACCTCCATAGATATACATGTACATAGAATTGTAAAATGGTTTGGGTTGGAAGAGACCTTAAAAGTCATCTAGTTCAAACTCCTTGCCATAGGCAGGGACACCTTCCACTAAATCAGGTTGCTCAAGACCCGATCTAACCTGGCCTTGAACACTTCCAGGGAGGTGACATCCACGATCTATAGTTGGAACTAGATGATCTTATGATTCTTGCCAACCCTAACTATTCTATGATTCTACACATACAAATACACTCTCAATGTCACTTAAAAAAAAAAAAAAAAAAAAATCAGACAACCATTAAATGCAGCCAAATACTATCTCTGTTTATTCTCTTGCATATTACATTTCTATTACATTTCCATACTTCAAGTGTAGATTCTGACGCTGTTCAAATATAATGCTCTGCAAGAGCAAGTCAACAAATAGACACAGCTTGAAGTACAGATCAATATAAAAAACATCTCATGAACTGATTACGAGTTAAAATATCATCATTAAGTGGTGGGAGATCTGCATAGGAGTTGTCTGATTAAAACTAAAATACAAAACTGTTCTAAGACATAATTACTTTCAATTAACTTCCCCAAATGAGCAGAAGTCAGTAGAGGTGGCCATTTAATGGAAATAATTCAGTACCCTCGAGATTAGCCTTAATTAAATGTTTTTTGTTCAATATTTTGTCCTAGGGGGCAGGAGGAAAAAAGATATTGCTTCTTATTCAACTTCAAATGATTTCCAGGCATTTAATCTCTAGTAAGAGATTTTTTCAATTTGTGATTATGATACAGCTTTGGCCTTTTGCAATTGCTTTGATTTTTCAGATACAATGAATGCTTGCTGTTCACATTAATACAGTGCTTCAAAAAGGAAAACAAAAATAAAAAATCAAATTTGCTGGAGTATTTAATGGCATAAACTCCTGATTAAGCAATAAGACTTATTCACAGCCATTCAGTCAAAATAGAGACAATTTACTAGTGTAGTTGCAGCAATGAACTCTCAGGACACTTACCCGAGATGGTCCTCAGCTGATGGATTGCAGAAGGGCTAGAAGTCTGACAGAAACATTAACAGTAGAACCCATCTGCAAGCAAGGCATTTCCCAGAAGAGTTATTGTAACAGTTTATGTTGTCACCTTCCGCTCTTACTTTTAAATCGACTCAGGGCAGAGTGGAAATGCTCAGGTTGCTCTTGCTTAAAAACAGTCTGATTTCAGGGGCAGATCAAAGTTAGGTTATTTATTCCCCTTGTCCTTTCTAATTTAATGCAGTGTAAATGTTTACAGAGAAGCAATAAGACAGAGACATATAATGTTCCAATATAGAAGCAAAAAAGTAAAACCTAAGGTGATAAGTTCATCTTTTCCTATGAAACTGTAGAGTGACATGTATAATTCAGTGACTATTTCCAAAGTGAAGACTTTCGCACAGTGCAATTTAGCAGCTAAGCAAAAAAAAAAAAAACAGGTGCTGCCCAGGGGGTCTTAAAATGCTTCTCTGTTTGCAACTTGACCGTTAATACAGAAATATGTAGCTCAAATTGTTTCTTTCTTAATTTTTTTTGTAGAAATAAATTTGCTTTCTCTAAATACAGGCTATGCAACTATCACTTTTATCAGAAGATGAAACAACAGGCCTTGTTACTTACCATTCCACTTTCCTGTGGGATACCTTTTGCCCCTTGTTTACAATAATAGTATGTGTCATTTAAAGAAGAATTTTATCTTTAAATAATTTCCTAGTTATTCTCCTGTGTTGTTAGTATTCATTGATATATAGTACTGAGGCAATGCAGTAATGAAAACTTAACAGAATTTTATTTGATAGAGACTGACAGAAGGTAATGTTATAGCTCAAAGTAGATCTTAAAGGATACTGGAAGTCACCACTAGGTATGGCACCAGGTTGTGTGCATGTCAAGATATATAATTCTTGAGTTTACTGAGAAATTTTCAATTAAAATTAAAGATCTAGTCTCTGCAAATTAAACTACACAAAACTACTCTTCAACGCTTATGTAATTTTTCTCCCAGATCCTCATTTTTTTGTGATAATTTCCACATCTAGGGTCACTTTAGCAATTTCATTACACATCAAGGCTAGCTATTTTTGTTTTTTCTTATTAAATCTGTGAAATATCTGAATTCTTTAACCATGTTCTCTTCCTGCAAGTTGAGCTATGCCCAGCTACCTCATGTGTCTGGTCCATAATATTACTGAAGATCTTGATCTCTTGAAACTTAGGTCTTTGTTTCTTGTGCAGCAGGGGCTCCAAAACTCTTCCATAATCATAGAATCATCGAATAGTTAGGGCTGGAAAGGACCCGAAGATCATCTAGTTACAACCCCCCTGCCATGGGCAGGGATACCTAAAATTAAACCATGTCACCCAAGGCTATTGTTGTTCACAGTAGGAGTGATAACTTGTGATTATATTGCCACATTAGGATTGATCATAGAATCATAGAATAGATAGGGTTAGAAAGGACCTGAAGATCATCTAATTCTAACCTCCCTGTCATGGGAAGATGCACCTCACACTAAACCATGTCACCCAAGGCTCTGTCCAACCTGGCCTTGAACAGCGTCAGCAATGGAGCATTCACAACTTCCCAGGGCAACTCGTTCCAGTGACTCACCACCCTTACAGTAAAGAATTTCTT
>JASSUY010016268.1:0-19745 GCA_032466535.1 Forpus xanthops | reverse complement strand
TCATCCTTGTGGCCCTCCTCTGCACTTATTCCAACAGTTCCATGTCCTTTTTATGTTGAGGACACCAGAACTGCACAAAATATTCCAAGTGAGGTCCCATGAGAGCAGAGTAGCAGGGCAGAATCACCTCCTTTGACCTGCTGGTCACGCTCCTTTTGATGCAGCCCAGGATTTGGTTGGCTTTCTGGGCTTCAAGTGTACACTGCCGGCTCATGTTCATTTTCTCATTGACCAACACCCCCAGATCTTTCTCGGCAGTGCTGCTCTGAACGTCATCTCTGCCCACCCTGTATGTGTGACTGGGATTTCTCCAACCCAGGTGTAGGACCTTGCACTTGTCATGGTTAAACTTCATGAGGTTGGCATCAGCCCACCTCACAGATGTGTCAAGGTCCCTCTGGATGGCATTCCTTGCTTCCAGCGTATTAACCAAACCACGCAGCTTGGTGTCATCGGCAAACTTGTCCATGTCACAGACAAAGATGTTGATCAAGACCAGTCCAAACAATGATCCCTGAGGGACATCACTTGTTCCTGATCTCCAGCTGGACATAGAGCCATTGACCCCAACTCTTTGGTTGGCAGGTGTCACCAAGCACCTTTTGTTTTTCATGTGCCTTAGCATGCCTTCCAGGAGAACCTGCTCCAAGATTTTGCCAGGCACATAGGTGAGGCTGACTGGTATGTAGTTCCCTAGCTCATCCATTTTCTCCTTCTTTAAAACACGGGTTATATTTCCGTTTTTCCAGCCATTGGGAACTTTTCCTGGCTGACATGATTTTTCAAATATGATGGACAATGGCTTAGCAACTTCATTTGCCCAGTCCTTCAGGACGCAAAATTATTAGGTTAAACATCTTTAATATAACTAATTTTCTTGATATACACCCAAGGATCAGACCTTCTTGATTTTTATAGCTCATATATTGTTTTATAGTAATGGATACCTGCAGTCCCATCCATATCTGTTTAATAGCTCCACTTACAGAGTACAATGAGCTTTTGGCCCTTTTCGAGAGAATGAGGCTGCAATTACATTTTGATTCAAATTTTTAAGTCTCTTTCCTATAAAGAGAGGCCTATATGACTCTAAGTGATTTAAATGCAGTCCTTAGTTTCATGTTTCTCTTTCACTCAAATAAATAGGAACCCCTCTTCAACCATTGTATGCACCAAAACTACATTTTGTTAACTTCTTCTGTATTTCAGAAATACATCCATCAATGCTTAGGGAACAGCAACAAAAGTTTCCACTGCCTTTAGGCTGTTTACCTATTTTGATTATTTGTCATAGTCAGGAGATGTCAAAGGTAAGACATGAGGAGAAAAGACAGTATATTTTCACATTGCTTTGCTTCAAACACATACATATGTAGCAACAGTTTTTTTCCACCAAAAGGTGCCTTTGGCATCAACTGGACTCTTTTTCCAGCAGCTTCCATGAGCTACTAATGACTTTGCTTTTAGTAGGAAAATACTCTTCTGTCTGTGAAGAAATTCTAGTCTAGTTTTCTGATTGCATGGCAAAGAATTACTATACTCTTGACTAAATTATTTTGTTACTTTTGAGTCAAATATTAGACCTGTTACCCACCTCATAAGCTTTATGTAAAAGTCTCACATAGTTATCTTAGGATAACTTTCACTTCTGATTTTTTTTTCAAATATCAGAGAAGTAGTTCTATTAACTGCTCTGCACTTTACTAACCATCATAAGCCAAACAAAAATGATTATTAGTCCGCAGGATTCCACCTTCCATTCTTGATTCATGTTCTCCCTTATTTAAAGATCAAGTATTTTTAAATTCCAATATTCAGAAGTTTAGTCTATTCCTTACAAACCTGTATTGTCTATACATTTTTATTTAACTGACTTGTATATTTCAACCTGAGAACTTTAACAGTAATCAAAAGCTCATGTGCTGTTAAGTACCCAGTTTATCAAGAAAAGACAATAAAATATGTGAAAAGTTTCAAAATAGTTGGTTTGTGTTCAAACAGTTGCCATCAACGCAGAATAGTAACAGTAAACTCAAAGGGAATGTTAAAGCAGTAAAAAAGGCATACAAGGTTCTATATTAGGAGAATTCTGATATCACAACTTTTCATAAAAGAAAGATTATCATGATAGACATTATGAAGGCATTTTTTTTTAAGAGTGTGAGACACTGACACAAGTTACCTATTGAAGCTGTGGGTGCTCCATCCCTGGAAGTGTTCAAGGCCAGGTTGGACAATGCAACCTGGACTGACGGAAAATGTCCCTGCCCATGGCAGAGGTGGTTGGAATTAGAGGTGCTTTAAGAACCTTTCAAACCCAAGCCATTTATGATTCTAAGTTTCTATGATTGCATGCTGTGAAATAGTCTATCCTGAGCATACAGGTAAGCTATCTGCTGTTACACAGCAAATTTTGACTTTTGAGCGAAACTTACAGGGTAACATAAACTTAGCTAAATTGTTTGCTGGACTTGTTTGAATTTTAACAATGAGTAGCAAATTCTTGTATCTATCTCAGTGAACATACAAGTGAATAATGGTTTGTTAGGGCAGCAGTCCGTGAAGTATTGTTTAGAGCTGCCAAAACCAGACAAAACTAAGCAAAAAGCAATTTCAGCAGGTGGAGCCAATCACTGGCTCATCCCTCAGAGGTATACCACCTCCTGAAAAGATTAAGGAACTGGAAATCTTTAAAAAGATATGTTATTCTATGTTACAACTCCAAGTCCTTCTCCTCAGGGCTATTCTCAATCCAGTCACTTCCCAGCCTATACCTGTGCTTGAGATTGCCCTGCCCCAAGTGCAGAACTTTGCTCTTGGCCTTATGGAGATTCAGGAGGTTTGCATTGGCTCACCTCTTGAGCCTGTCAAAGTTTCTCTGTGTGGCATCCCTTCCCTCCAGGGTGTTGACTGTGCCACACAGCTTGATTTCATCAGAAAACTTGCTGAGGGTGCACTCAATCCCACTGTCCATGTCGTTGACAAAGATGCACCGGTCCCAATACCAGCATCTGAGGAACACCACTCATCACTAGTCTCCACCTGGTTATCAAGCTCAACTTGGCATCAACTATTTGTGTGCAACCATGCAGCAAATTTCTTATCCAATGAGTGGTCCATCCATCAGACTCATTTCTCTCCAATTTAGAGACAAGGATGTTGAGTGGGACAGTGTCAAATGCCTTTGCACAAGTTCAGGTTGATTAAATCAGTTGCTCTTCCCATATGTACCAATGCTGTGGCCTCATCATATAAGGCCACCAAATAGTTCAGGCATGATATGCCCTTAGTGAAGCCATGTTGTCTTTCACCAATCACCCCCTTATTGCCCATGTGCCTTAACAGTTTCCAGGATCTGCTCCATTATCTTATCAGGTAGTAATGTGAGGCTGAGCAATATGAGTTCCTGGGTCTTTTTTTTTCCTTTTTTTTAAAATGAGGTAATATTTCCCCTTTTCTATGGAGTGGGAATTTCACAACTTCTCAAATATGATGGATGTTGGCTTGGCAACTACACCTACCAGCTGCCTCAGGACATGTAAATACATCTTACCGTATCTCATGGACTTGTGCACCTTCGGTTTCCTTAGATGATCTCAAATCTAATTAATATGATAATCTAATTAATCTAATAAATCAGTCCTTATTTTCTCATTAGTAAGGATAAGTATGCACTTTACAGAAACAAAACAAAATCAAAACAAAAAGCCACCTCATAAAAAAAATTGATATAGAAATATTTGTACTGTAGCCTATGTGCACAACTACAGGCAAAGGGAAACCAAGAATGCACATCCTCATTTACCTATATACAGATGATGCAACCAAAGTGTCCCATGTCCTAAAGAGCCTTAAAACCACAAACCCAATACCAAAGCCCATCAAACCCCATCCAACCTCAGAAAAAAGGTTCCTATTCACTGGTACACTCCTCTAGTTTTTTCTAAGTTATTATAAAAAAGGTACAGTGTACAATGGTATTTACAGATTATAAGAATGGACTGAAAAATAAGTTCCATAAGAAAAGATTGACTGTCTCTGGTTTTTATATGTGTATAGTTGAAGGATAAGAAAGTTAAACCTGAAATACATTCACCTTAAACACCATTGTCACTTAATTTACTGCCTGTGTTAAACAGACCTGCACAAGCTTGTGTGGGCATAAGTACCAAAAACTATAACACAAATTTGGTTTATAATTGACACTAGTGCGTTATAATTTTTATTTATATTTTGATTTTCAGTGACTTCAGTGATTCTATTTGCATTTTATCTTCTTCAAGGCTACATTCGATATGTGTATTTTACATCTGAAACTGTTACTTAGGTTTTTGTTGCCTTTAACTCATTGACCTTATGCATATCATCCCTCTCAAGTCATACTTATTGTAACTATGTCTCTTTTTTCCAGTTTTAATATTACCATCAGTGAATAACAATAGTGGGAAAAAAAAAAAAAAAACGCAAATGAATATATCTTTTGATCTATATATAGAATGATAGATATGTACATTGCTGTCCTGGAGATGGGAAATGGGATGCATTCCCTGAGGTCATTAGCCTTCTTGTGACAGCTGTTAAACAGTGGTAAGCTTCTGGAGTAGCAGAAAAGCTTTGGATGCTTCTGAAACTCTGGTTTATCGTTATCTCGCAGTAGGTAACTATTCATCCTTTGCTGATGATACTGACTCCCTGCCTGGTAAAGATGAAGCCTGTTGTTTTTTTTTGAGAAATATTTAGGCTTTTCTTTAGCACTGAGCCATTGTCTCATGCTGTTTCTTTTGCTGCCTGGCTGATCCTGAGCCTGAGTTAACTGCTGGAGAGGTCACAGGCTTGCAGAGGAAAATAAAACCTCCATGGTCCTTGATAAGCATTATTTGATGGCAAAGTAGTTACTAAGCTGATGTATTACATCCTATACCTAAACAGATATTACTATTACTGTATCATTTTAATACAGCAGTCTGTACAGCAAAGGAAGTAAAGAATGAGCTATAAAACATTTAAAAAACTTTCACTTGATGAAAGCAGGAGTATATCTAACAATGACCACGCTTCTTCCCTAGACACTTGCATCTATCAAGGACAGGAAAAATTATAGGACAGCAATGCAAAAGAAAGTGAAACAAGTGAAGCAAACCTAATTAGCAGTAATAGGATATTAAATCTATGCTATATCACTGACTCCTTGTATCCAACTTAAGGTGATAACCAGGGATTACTCCACTTATTGTGTAAACTTTTGCCTATAGAACTTTTATAAATCTGCAGTACAATGAAATACTTTTTGTTACTGTTAATTGGGTATTAAAAGCATCAGCTGATATTAAAAAATGCTGCAGAATTAGCTGGAAAAAAGAAAATACAGACAAGTAAACTTTTCACAGAACAAGATGACTTTATTCATGTTTCATTAAATTACAGAAGTCAAAATAAGTATTTCCTGTGGTTTATTCATGAAAGTTTATATCTTCAGATAGTATAGATGTAAGCCTGTATTACCTTTAAAACATTCTCCAAATGATGATTAAAATACACAGTTTTAAAATACAGTAGTGATTTTTTTTCCCTACCTTTATTATTCTGGTAGCCTAAAACCATTATCAGTTGAGTATTTTTGAGTACAGCTAAGAATACAGGTAGAAAGACGTAACACATGACATGAAACTCAAATGAGGTGGCTGTGGCTCTTTGTAATTGTTTACTTCCTGAAAATTAGAAAGCCATAATAAACTCTTGACTTTAAATTTAAAAATAAGAAAAGTGTGTACTCTTTCCAATGCTGTGGTATACTGCAATCCTGTGGCATCAAACTACAGAAATACAGAAAGCATGAGACAAGCAAGAAAACCTCCAAGCATGAAAAGGTAGATGTAATCTAAGATAACAGGCATACTTCAAGAACTACCTTATTGCAATTAATGGATGCAAGAGAATGGGTGAAATTAATATCTACAGATTTTTTTTTTTTTTAAGCATTAAAGAATTACAAACATGAAAAAAAGAAATTATCTAAAGAGTAGAGTTTGGTCTTGTAAAAAATAACATATTTTGTCATAGCTCTGTAGAAGAAAGTAGACCAAGTTAGTGTTCTTCACATAAACTTATGACTTTGTATTGAACTTATTTTCACATCTGAAAGGGGTAGAAACTGATGACAGGTAAGTACTTGAACTAGTTGCCCAGGGTGGTTGTGCAGTCTCCAGGAGGTTTTTAAGGCCAGACTGGATAAATCCCTGAGCAACTTGTCCTGACCTCAGTGCTGACCCTGCTTTGAGTAAGAGGTCAAACTAGCTGACCTCCTGAGATTCATTGCAAGCTTGAACTACCCTGTGGTTGTATGAATCATTGTATGCACCAATAATGTCTACCATGACAAGCTTCACTCTCTGTGGCAGCTGACAATCATCAATTCTATATGCTGAATAAAGCAGTTGCAAAAGGAATGTCTCTGTCCTCCTCATATCCCAACTGCTTCTGCTTGGTGCAGGATCACAGCAGACAAGGTAGCAAGCACATTTAACATTCAGTCATTATGAAGGGCATGAAAGAGGGCATCACCTGCTAGAGCTAGGAGATAAATCTCTGGAAAACCAGCAAGAACGTAGCAGTAGTGTTACCAAACACTGACCACTGTCCAGCTCTTTCCCATTATGAAGGTGCATGTCCCCCAAAAATTTATGCTCAGTGTAACTCCTTATTTGAACATTGAACCCTTATATTTTAAAGGAACTTTATTTATATACCTGTTTCAATTCATACCATTACAACCTTCTGGGTGTTATCACAGCTACCAGTCAAAAGTAAAAAAAAAAGAACAGGATCATCTCTAACATTTGGGAGTTGCTTTTGGCTAACAGTATAAAATCAAAGATTCCTCTGTGTTGTGTACACAGACAACATATCTCAAAGAGTCTCAATATTGTAAAGTAAGCAATTTTCTTTTATTTAGTCATATAAAATTCCACCTTTGGTGACTTAAAGGCAGTGACCTGGATCACAGAATGATATGCTCTTATCTACAGATAAGCTGCCAATTGGGTTAAAGATCTTGCAGTTTGACATCTTAGGTAAAAGCAGATTACATGACTTCTCTGTAAATACAGCACCTTAGCACCAACAAGAGAAGGTAATAATTTAATTATCAATTATAGAATTCCTGATTCCATAGTATTTCTTGATGCCTATGTGACAGTCTTTCTAGCTTAGAATATGTTTTCTAAACAAAAATGTTAGATTCATAATATTTCATAAGATTAATCTTAACAGTAAATGTGACAAAAAAAATATTGCTATGATTTTTAACCAGAAAATGCATTAGGCATATTGCAGTGAGAACACTGAATTATTATTTTAGGAATGCACAATATTTAACATATACAATTAAATATAAACAGTAAATGTAAACTTTATCTTTTTCAAAGTGTCATTAGTTCACATAACTTATGTCTTCTTTTCTGTTTTTTGCCTATGTAAATTTCTATAATACACTGTATTATTAAGTACCTTGTACTTGGTAGGTAATAGAAGATACCATCATTGAAGAAGGAAGATAACATTAGCTGACTGAGCCATAATTGCCTGCATCATTCTAGGGAGATGCAATTCAATGTCAAACTCTCTGTAACAAAGTCTTCACATATCAAAATTATTATTTCAACCTTTGTTCTATAAAAAAACCTTCAGCTTTCAATCAATTGGTTTGTGCACATTAGGTAAGCATTTAGAATTTTCTTAATTTCTGTTTAAAGGATGCAGTGGTTCTAAAAAATTCCATATATTTCTGCTAGATAGGAATAAAAAGAACCCCTTGATTATATTAATGGAGACAATAATATGCATCCAAAAATGTTAACAGACAAGCATTGTGCAGTACCTCCCCCTGATCCAATCAGCTGTGGCAGCTTCGTAAACAGGAACTGGGAGGTTGAGCAGATCCTGATAGAAACCATATAGTCACTACAGAAAAAGTGTTGCATGAGGAATTACCTGCTACATCAAAGAAGACACACATGGAAGAAAGTTTGTCTGGGGATCCCTGTTGCTTCCTTTCATCACTGGCCACTGGGAAGAGTATTCCTTTTCTTTCTCTTTTTCTCTTCTTCTTTTTTTTTTTTTTTAATGTCCCAAAGCAACTTTCACCAATAGAAAGTAGCTGTTTGCTGACAGCTACAGACCTCATTAATAAATTTTTGTGCATTTGAACATGTCACAACCTCCCTTGTGTAACACTGCAGACCTCTTGAGCAGGTGCACTAACTTCTCTGACAGCTTTGCTGCACTGTTATAAGAACATCAAAACCGACTTGTACTTGCATATGTTTGAGAGGTAGTCAACTTCTTTTATAGTACTTCATATGTCACTCTTTTGGATTTTGAGTAGCT
This sequence comes from Forpus xanthops, assembly GCA_032466535.1. Classification (NCBI taxonomy): domain Eukaryota; kingdom Metazoa; phylum Chordata; class Aves; order Psittaciformes; family Psittacidae; genus Forpus; species Forpus xanthops. The sequence continues at coordinate 11,360 of JASSUY010016268.1, read as the reverse complement.
GTATGGGGCTTAGCTGCCCTTCTGGGGTTAGACCATAACAATGATAAAAGTTTAGGGGGTCATCATTGTTTTATGCTTTAAAGCAAGTCTGAATACACATATTCTTAGCTTCAGTCATCACAGTGATAAAATTGAGAAAGAACTAAGGCACAGACATCCACAGATCCTAAATATATATATTTAAAAAAAAAAGACAGAAAGATTGAACTCAGAAGAAATGAAAGAAAAAACTAGATTTCACACTGTTTCCTATAAATCCACTAGGAACTCCTACCAAAATAAGGCATTCTTATAGTATTAATATGGTATTAGAAGGCTTGATTCACACAATCTATAAAGTTTCTATTCATAATATAGTCACAGTATTTCTGATATCGCTAAATGATTTTCCAGAAGAAAAGCATTTCTTCCAACAAGTATCAGCTCCAAAGTGATATTACAACGTATTTTCATGTCAAATTAAGGGCTGTAAATGAGAATAGACTCTTACTAATCTTAAGTACTCTTTTTCAGCAGAGAACTAGTTTCTGTTTAGTTAATGTAAAAATAGATATTTCCACAGAACAAAGAATTGGTTTTGTTTTACAGGTTAGCAAAGCTAATTTTTGAAAGGCAATTGAGCTGGAAAAGCACCCTATAAGTAAGATTCTGGGATATGAATGCAAAACAATCCTAAGCCCTGCTACAGCACAGCATAAACTGTGTATATACATGCTTTCTCATATGTATCTGAAATGATCATGGAGATATACTCCAAAGCTAATAAAATAACACATATTAATATCAATTATTTGGCAGCTCAGATATTCCATTCTCATTTTGCTTTTGTAAGCTCAGAACAAAACGTCATTAATAGACCATTCAAAACAAGTCGGGAAAGCAAAGTACTCTGACTGTCCCATGTGATGTGCCTTGTTGTTTTTAAAGCTGCCGTAAGTAGGAAAGGGCACTGTGAAGGAGAGGGGAGAAAGTATTCCTTCTTTATGACAGTACACAGATTTACTGGATATATATTTTTTTAATCTTTGGTGTGTTCATTTCATACAAATAACTATTTTTATTCCCTAGGTTGTACTAACTGTGTTAATAGACTGAAGGCTTTTTTTTCTGGAGCAAAATATAAAATGAAAGAAGAAATCCTCAGAAAAAAAGGAAAGTAAAACTTTTACTATTACTGTTTAATATATTATCTACTTTGAGATATTTACAAGAAAAGAAAACTTCATTTGCTGTTCTTGTCTGAGCTTCCCTTTAAGTCAGAGCAGGGTAGGTCAAATAATTCTGTTTCTAGAAGATGATTTTTTCTAAATAATTTTGCTTGGCTTAAGAGCAATATTCTAAATATCCATCCATAATTACAACAGTTCTGCATCAGTCTGTATAGAATATAGTCTATTCTACCTGGACTGGATTACTTTAAACCATTCTTGATGTGATGACAAGTAGGAAGAAAAAACTCCAAACCTTTAAGTTTGTATCAACTGCTTGTAAATACTATCTCTGTACAAATTGAATTATGGATTAAATTTTTTTCCTCTACAGTCACAGATCAGCAGGATCAATGCATATATACTGCCTTGATTATATTTTGGATGCGTCTTGATACATTTATAACAGTTTTATAAGCATAAGATCTTCATGTACTGCAATATCTAAATGTATCACTCTTCACGGGCTATGTCACCATTCATAATTCAGCTATATCAGCAGCAAACTCAGTCAGTAAATCTCCACAGCATTTTCCATATCCAATGGTTTGAGAATTACAGAGCAAAAAGAAAACCACAACAAAGCCTTCAGTTCCTGAAATATATTATGTATATGAACATAAGATGCTGTCACTCACGTATTTAAGAACAATAACCTGAGAGATTAATTCAATGTGGAAAAACAAGTGGCATGTGTATGTGAATGTGTTATGAAGAGATACTTCTGGCATTGTTAGGAGGATGAGAAATTATTTTTCTTTCAAAGCATGTTATATATTTTAATATAATTTCCTTAATTCTCAACAATTTTGTCCATGTTCCAAAATGTCTCGCTGCTGCTCAAGATAAAGGTAAGCTTACAGCTTTCTTTTTTCTATATTTGAATAAAACACAAAACCAAACCAGTTTCCTCTGATAGGGAGGACAAAAAAATTAAATCCTCCTTTCTAGTCAGGGGCCTTCTGCTGTAATTTAGCATTCTAATTCAAATTAATTGAACTCACTCATTTTCCATAAGCCACGGAATTATTTTATGCAGAAAATTCTGTGTTCCCTCTTGTAACTTCAGTGAATTTATGTTCCACTATTTTAATTTTGTTGCACTGAATTTGCTCCTATAAGAGATCATGAAAATTCTGTTGTGATTTGCAAATTCTTTAGTGTTTGTTTATATAATTCTATGATTCTATATGCATCTAAGTGAAAATTTACCTCCAGAGTTTTCAGGTTCTTAGAACCTGAAAACATGACCAGTTTTAGAAAGTGTTTTCTCACCTGCAGGATGAAGCCTCTGGATACAGATTATGCTAAAAAAGACTGTTAAAGCATTCTAGGTTCTTTGACCTGGAGTAGCATTCAAATTCTTATTTTATTTTAAAAGCTTACCTTCAGCTTTCTGTTACTTGCAGACAAGTTTCTGAGATCAGGTGAATACTGATTTTGTATAATTTTTGTATATTGGTAGCAAAGGCTCTGGTAACAACCAGATAGTGTCAATGTCAAAGAATAAAAAGTAGCCTGAGATGATAGATCGTGGGATGCAGTCATTAGCGACACAGCTATTGAATCATCTCTCTGATAATCTACCTTAGACTTAATCACCAATCTTGAGCAACTGAGGCATGAAATAAACCAACAGAATACCATGTTATAAAGCCCATAAAGGAACTCACATTTTTTTTCAGGTGCTTAAATAACAATGCAATATTAGGTATCATCAGGATGATTCCGCTTTTTTAGATTAATTTAGAAGACTATCTAGGACTACATATCAGAAACATGGAATGACATTAGGTGAGCAACAAGCTGCTGTCTGCTACAATTTAAAAAAATCGTCTAAAATGTGCCTTAAATTTCTCTTCACATGCAGATGTGCTTTGTTGAAACTTCACTTTGAAATTGCTAACTGTTCCAGTAGGAACAGTGGTCTGCCTTGAATTTCTGTAGATACTGACCTCTATTAGAAGTGAAACTGCACTGAATAAGGGCTATTGATAACTAAACAAAACAAAATTACTGGAACTCCACTCCAGCATGCGCTCAGTTTGGTTTTAATGGGTATAATGACAAACAAATTTAAAAGAATCCAATCACATTATACTACATATACTACTAGTTATACTACAGAAAATATAAAAGCTAAGAATTTACACTACCAACCTTGATCAGTAGTTCATTTTTTATGTAAGAATTTCCTTTCACCTCACTGGAACAGTAAGCAACTGCTAGGTTGATCAAAAAAAAAAAAATATTGTATGGTTTTTATCCCTGTCAAAGCAAGAATGGCAACTGTTTTTATTTTTCATGACAAGCTGTCTTTCTCCTCCTGAAAGGGCAAAAAATGAAATAATCAATCATCTTTATTTAAAAGTGAGCTTTGACATTATGTACAAGCCAATCATATACTCACATCTGTGACACTGAAATTACACAGAAGAAAAATATAATGGAATGAAAAAATGTCTTTTTTTTTTGTTTTTGAGGTTACTCCATGTCTCCTGGGCTTGTATTTACCCAGTTGTTTCATCTCTGTGGGGTACATATATCTTTGAGTATTAACTAAACCCTGGACTTCACAAGCCTTCTAGTCTGTATTTATTTCTGGGCAACTAACTGTAACTTACTGTTCAACTCCAGGTGTAGCTCAAAACAAATAAATTCTTCTGCATCTACAATATTCATGTTCCACATGAAATCAAAGTTTTTTCTTTTAACATTTCCAATAAAACCAAAAATACTTCCAATTGGACTTTGCACTGAAATAGTGTGGTTACACTTTCCATCAGTCTCTGTCATCTCAAGCTAGTGACACATGTGCTCCTACTCTTACTCATCGCATACTCAGATGAGTTCACCTATAGAGTGTTTTCTCAATAATCTGCTTGATTTTGTACTGGAAAGGAAGCAGTAGCCTGATATAATCACTTACAGTCAAAAAGAATACCATTTGCTCTGTATCACCTTTCAGCTTGTTAACTGAAGATTGATAGCTGATATCTTGTTTGGATCATGCTGTTATCATCCAGAAATCTCTACAGCATTTAGAAAAAAGTTTTTTTGGCTAGACTTGATTAGAAGATGCAGCATAGATAGAGCCAGGAAAACTGACACTGATTGACTCCTGAATAAGGTTTCAGTGATGGAAAGGGGTACCAGCTCTGTGAGCACAAAGATGGAATTTTTGGAAGAACAGCAACATCTAGAGAAGTTTACTGCAAACTTGGAGTCTAAAGCATTATCCAGGCTTTTTATTGCATTCGTATAAACTGTCAAATCACATTTTAATGGAGCCTACTATGCTAGGAAAATATTCAGGGGTTACTTCCTTAGACTCCTTTAATGTGAAAAGAAGACTATACCTTTTCTAAGTTTCTTTTATTTTTCCTTCCACCAAAAATTTCACAGTAGAGTACAATACTGGTTTTCTCTGTCTTTTTACTCCTTCTCAACATAAAGCTTCACAAAATCATTGTAAGGGATCTAGAGTAAACAAATGCTTTTATTCTACTCCAAATAAATTTTGCTGGGAAGCAATGAGTCTGTTGGAGGCTTTCTGCTGTTGACTGGAAATGCTTTCTCTACTAATCTTCCCTGAGAGCTATTAAATTACATTAAATAGTGAATAGATCATAACAGTCATAGCTTGTCAGTCGTTTGCCTTCTGAAAGCTCTCTTCAGTACATTTTAATTACATTTTTAAATTACATTTATATGTTTTAGTGAAAAACTAAGAGGTGATTTTCATCCAGCACAGGAAAACATTTTCTGTGGTCAGGTTCTACCCTTTGTTATTTATTGAGAATTGACCTCAGCAGTGAGCCCTGTGTAGGACTGACATAAACTTGACTGGGAGTTACTGCCAGGCAAACCATCATTCCTCTTCAGGGTTAATGAGTTGTTACAATATTCTGAGCACTCTGCTGACAGCTGTGAACAAAATATAATTAAATATATCCATTGGATAATGCTAGGTAGCATTTGGGACCCTTGGAAAAAAAAAAAAAAAAAAAAAGCATGGAAAGGTGTGGAAAGGTGGGATAACAAGAGGAGAAACCTTTTGCACTTCTGGGGGCTACATTTGAGCCAAATCTAAGAGCTCTTTTATGCCTTACAGTAATATATGCATGCAGATTTACGACGATATGTGTTGTAGTAATAGTAGGTGTCATAGTTAAAGCTGAAGAGATGCATATTTCCAATCCTTAGCTCTAACTTTTTGACTTAAAAACAAACTAGTGATGAATATTAATAATGTCAATTATGAAAAGTAATATTTATGATTCAGACAAACACAGTAGGAATTGGAGACAGCTAAAAAAGTTTCAATGGAGAATATTATTTATGAGCCACATTTGATATAAACAGTAGACCATGTGACCAATGCATCTCACATATACCAATTAGCATGAATAAAAATGCTCAGTGCACAAGCAATCTATGCCATTAGATTTCTAATAACAATTAGAAAATATATAGTATAGTCTATTAATATGCATTTTACTTCTCATACATGATGTGAATGCAAGAACCAAAGAGGCAATACTTATGCTTCTGCATCAAAGTTGGAAGTTTAAAAAATTGTGTGGATGATCTACTTAGTCTAGTACTGAATAAAGACATACCATAAGCTATTGAATATTTGTCTGCGCAGCAGGTGACTGAAATTGGGTTTCAAAATATACATAGCTAATGCTAAAGTTCAGTGTATATGAAAAACTACTTACCTCAGAGGCCAGTAGAATCTGAATAGACTGAATTTCCAGGACAGGAAGAGTATAGTTTTTGATCTGTTTTCCTGATACTACAGGACAGTGACACTGATTGTGATCTGCTTACAGATTAGAGGAAGTACAGCAGTCACGGGAAATTTAGCTCCATCTACACTAGACAAATGTCCTATCAGGCTTCAATGCAAAGACCACATTTTTATGCACTATAGATGACTAAGAACTGATTGGAGGTTTCACAAGAAAACTTGCAGTCTTTCAGTTGGTCCTATGTGGAATGTAGTATGCACTGGTATGCTAGAGGGCTTCCTCAACTGCAGCAGCAATTTTTAATGTATATAAATGACTCTATCTTGAAAAAAGGGACACTCCATAAAAATTATGAAATTGTCAAAGAGCTGCAAGGGCCAGCTAAGACAGCTAAATGTCTGCAGGTGAAAAGTTTTAAGACAGGATAAAAGGAACATGAACAGGCTAAGCGATTGGGTAAGGAAAGTTACTGGAAGACAGAAGACATCCTTCAGAAGTCTGAAATAGATTCCAAATGAAGAAAGTAGAAAAGCTCAAGCTATGCAAAAAAGGTATTATAAACAAATAAATTAAGGTTAAAAGTCTGAGAAATGTTAAACTAAAAACAAAGAAAAAAAACAGAACCTCCTCCGAGCACATCAAAGATCAGAAATGCTGCCTGAGACTGCAGGAAGAAAGGAAAAGGAGGATACAAAAAAGCATTTCAGAGAAACTAAATCCTTTCTTAAGACGTCTACTGTGGAAAAAGTGGTGGAGATTCTAATGCCCAAATTAGTTCCTAAGATCTACCTAAACTTTAAATGACTGCTTGGAAAAAGTCAGGAAGCAAAGAAATAAAAAAAGGAAGAAATGCACAGCCAGTATTAAGTGGTATTCACCCAAGAGGAACAATTTTGGGGAAATAGCCAAATTTCTAATGAAGAATGTAAGATTTTACATAAAACTACCTCAAAGTGTGGCAAATATGATACTATCCTTTAAATGGATTCCAGAAGAATTCTTGACAAGTACATACTTGCAAGCCTATATTAGACAAATAAGTAGAAAAGAAAAAGAAATAATGGACAGATATATTATGACAGTTGCTTTCAAACCAACTGGGCTGCATGCACCTCTAACTGGTCATTGTGTTCCCTAGTGTATTATTACTGTCTTGCTCTATTTACAACTAATACTTATCAACTATTCAAGATAATCCTCTTGCTAAATTGTAAGAGTGCTGTTATAGTAGTATATACTTGCACAGTTCTCAAGGCTATGAAAGATCTGTATTTGACTCTTTGTTTTTTTATGATTCTATGTGAACGACATGGTTTAGTCCATTTTCTTGTCATGGCAGACTTGTCCCTTGTTCTGTTCCTAAAGATGAATAAAATCAGGTTTGAAAATTATTGTGTTTATTTGCAAAGCTGTAATAATCTGCCATAAAGCTGAACTTCATAAGGTTTGAGGAAGGTTTTGTTTCTGCTAATAGCATTTTTTTTTTCCTAAGAATGTGCTGGATTAGATATTTCTAAGTAAGCAGCATATTAAGAGAAAGATTTCTTCACAAGACTGAGTATCTCATTTAAGTTAAAATTCATTCATAACTACTGTGGCTTGTTGTCATGGGTTCAGGAGCAGCAGTCATTTTTCTCCTTGCTAGCTGGTGCAGTGCTGTGTTTATGACTGGGCCTGGGAACTGTGCTGATAACACCAGTGTTTTCAGTTACTGCTTGGTAAAGTTTTGGTCTGACCAAGGACTTTCTGAGTCTTATGTTCTGCCAGGGAGGAGGGGAAGATGGGAGGAAGCAGAACACCTGACCCAAACTGACCAAAGAGATATTCCATACCACAGCCCATCTTTCCTAGGATGGAAAAACGGAGGGCAGAGACCCAGAAGGGTGGGGGTGCACTGCTTGGTCAGGCTGGGTATCAGTGGTGAGCAATTGCATTCTTTTCTCTTGTATTTTTCTTGTCATCATTATTATTGGTGGTAGCAGTAGTGATTTGTGTTATACCTTGGTTACTGGTCTGCTCTTAACCTGTGGGAGTTGCATTCTTTTGATTCTCATTCCCATCCCTCCAGGAGCAGGGGAAAGAAAGAGGGGGGACTGAGAGAGTGACTGCATGGGTTATAGAGGCTTAAACCATGACAACTGTGTAGCATTTACCTAGATAACTAGCCCTTATTGAATATGCAGGAAGACATACATGTTTGGATTATCATATATATACATAAATCACTTTGAAGTAAATAGCTGCTATTAAAAATTATAAATCACTTTGATAAGCTAATGGTTTAATATTAAAAAAAAAAAGATGTAATGTTTTCCTTTTCTAAATTTAAGATGAAATCACTTACATGTTGAAGTCTATTGGGGACACTGTTTTTCTGAAAAAGGCAGATGCTTCTGTTTACATGTAATAAATAAAGTACAACAAGCTCCCTAACTGGTTTTTTTCTTTGTTTATGCCAGATATTAGTGTTATGGTCATTATTCCTGATATATCTTTTTAATTTTTATTTAAAGTGTCACTCCATAATGATGAGACAAGAAAGATTTGACTTCTTCCCATTCTATTGTAAATTTTTTGCAGCAACTCCCTTCTTGATCAAAGCTCATGTTCTCAATAGACAATGGGAAAATATACTCAGGACACTATTAATTTTTTAAGTGAGTTCCATACATTAAAGAGAAATGCAAATCCTCATTGTATGTGTCATAATACATGTTTGTTAGAATTTAGAAGTATTTGACAATTTGAATTCTTTTTGCCACAGACTTAAATCTGTTACTTAGAAATGGAAACATGCAGTTTTAAGCATAAATGGACTAAGTTTACGCATTCATAGAATTATATGTATTTATTTTTTAAAAAGTGTGTTTGCACATATTGCATTGATAGCTATATGTGTAAACACCTTTTTATGTCTAGCTTCCAGCTTTTATTCTCTATAACAATAGAGAAACATATGCATACAGAAGCTTACTTCTTCCTAAGAAGTTCAATGGCAAAAGAGCCAATATTAGTATGAAGAGTACAGTTTTGCACTGATTTAGCAACTTGAAGTTAACATATAGAGGTGATTAACAGAGCAAAGCTTATTCACTTGTTAAATTAATGGTAAAAGGAGGAAAAAGTGTTTTCCACTTTAATGTTGTCTACTACTATTGTCAAGATATATATATGTGTATATATATATATATATATATATAAAACCCTAATATTTTAGTAAAAGTTTAAGGCTGAGTAGGAAGTTAATAAAGGAAGTCAACCATGGGATTTTAAAAAAAGTTTATTAAAATTAGTAGTTCTTATACTCTCTATTCATTTCACATCCAACGTCCCCATCCAATTTGTGGAAGTCACAGTCTGAAGTATGCCACTTGAGAACTAAGCTTAATGACTACCATTCTTCAGTTGCATAAAATAAGAATAATGTGAATAATCACACTAACAAATGCTCTTTATAGAACATTTAAGAAAAATTCATAGCACAAAAATGCAAAACATGAAGGTAGTTTGCATAATATTGGTTCATTCACAGTGTTTTCAGTTTGGAAGTAAACACTGTGATGAAATCTGTCATACACTCCTCACTCCACTCATTAGCTTTCAAGTGTTGAACAACTTCATACAGTGACCAGTTATTTTGCATTATATGTTTTATAACTGGTTTATAAACTTTGTTCAAATCCTAGATGATAATATTTTCAAAGTAGTAGCTTTTCAATTTTCACTACATTGAAGATACAGTAAATTAAAAAAAAAAAATACCCTACAAATCTAAACAGCTAAATAGTAGTGGTAATGCTTACAAATAATTAATATTTGGTTCTGTATAAATTCTATTTCCTATATAGTATCCAAGGTTATTCAAATAGAAAACCTATGATCAGCTGGGATACACTACATAGGTGTTTTTCTCATCTGTTCTAAAAAATCCTCCAGAGGTAGCCCAGTGTGGTATCTTCCATCTCCCAGAACTTTCTGTAGTATCTTAGTATGCTTGCATATACAGGGATATGCACAAATTTGAGTAAACTTCTACCATTTTTTTTAAAAAAAAAACAACTTCTCACGTATTTATAGACATTTAATCTGTGGCAGATTATATTTGCTAAATCTGCGATCCTTCTTATTTGATTCTTTTCTAGTCATCTTTAAGAAATGTAATTTAAAAGCAGATAAGAGGCTGGTAAATTCTCTTCTGTTACTTTTACACAATAGAATTCTATCCGTGACAAATTAGCAACATTTTGTAATTTTATAATAGATAATTATGACCTCTCCCTCTCTTTTGGTGGCTTTTATTTTCTATTTCACTACATTTCAATCTATTTAATTGTCTCTATGTTCTGTTATACTATATTAGGGAATGCGGTGTTCTAAATTTCTATTCCTCTTTTTTATATGCTTCATGACCACAAAAGAACAATTGTTTGCAATGTTCATGATCTGAAATTATTAAATTTCACTAACAGATGATAAAGACTATAAATATTGTACATATCCCAATTAAACTTTCTGCAGCACTTAAGGATAACTGTTGAATGCTTTGTATGAGAAAAACTACATAACACTGAGTTAATGAGACAGATTTGCTATCTTCCGAGCCTAAGCTTGAAAGTTTTATTTCAAATTTAATTAAATATAAACTTAAAAATACTTTACATGCAGTCAGTGATATTTCAACATATTGTCTGAAACAAGGTTTCCTAAATATTTGAGAAAAATATTATCATATCTCCAATTAAATTTAGAGTAGAATTAATCCCCCAAAACAGTTTTGGTTAATTTTTATTTAATCCTGTAACGTAGCATTTTATTAGGCAATTCCAATGTTATTACTACCCATATAAAATGTTAAAAGTTATAATGTTGATTAATTTTAGATGTTTGGACTGTAGTGTTTCCAGGAGTATCGCAGAACAATTTTATTTTCAACCTGGTAATAACAGATTTGTACTATTCATTTAGTTTAAGTTTTTGCTTAATAGCAAATACCATGTAATATAACATCTACTTTACAATGGATGGGCATTTTCTAATACTGTTCTTGCAAAGAATTTTCTAGTTGACTGCAAACATCACTTTGTCTACTCATATTCAAGGGTAGTGAAAACTACTATGTTTTCCTCCACAAAAAAAAGGTATTGTAAAAGCCTAATCCTGATGTAAGGCAGGTGTTAAATAAGAATTAAAAGCTTTCCAAACAGAAGCATTTGCTATCAAATCCTAGTGTTATAGAAAATAGGGACTGGGCTAGGCATATTCCTGCTGTTATCTTGCACAATTAAACATAGAATCATAGAATAGTTAGGGTTCGAAAAGACCTTAAGATCATCTAGTTCCAAACCCCTGCCATGGGCAGGGACACCTCCCACTAAACCATGTCACCCAAGGCTGT
>JASSUY010016267.1:0-18097 GCA_032466535.1 Forpus xanthops | reverse complement strand
TTCTCCTTCCCATTTCCCCGGGACTGGGGAAGAAAGGGGGGGGGGGGGTGCAGAGAACTGTTTGAGGGGCCTCAAACTACGACAGCCTACCTCGTAATTCTGTAAGTTCAAGCCTTGAGGAAAGTCATTCAACTGATAAGAGCTGGACGCCCTCATGGTAGTGTTTTTTCTTACTGCCTTTTTTTTCTTTCCCTCTCCATGTCTTAGCGTTCACTGGGGGCAAGAACCAACCATCAATTCCTCAGTATACCTGCACACTTTATCTTTTGCCTTGTACCACCCCCATGCTGCTACCCATCTTGGTTGCAGGACTTGCAGTGACACTGTTCTGTTTTTTTAAGAGCATGAATTGACAGCCACTGCTTAGCTGACCAATATTTTTTGGCATAGATACCAATTGATAGTTCATGTGAAGATGGTGCTTAAAATCAGGCCTCCATACTTCCTTTTTACACAGGAAATGTGCTTTTACGTAGTTAAAAATATATCTCAAAAATGAATGTTTCTTTTACCATTGCTAGAAGAAGGTCTTTGTAGAATCTTATCCTGGGTTCAGCTGTAACGGTTGTTTTTCTCCTTCCTAGTAGCTGGTAAGTGCTGTTTTTGCTTTAGTCTGAGAGCAATGCTGATAACACACTGATGGTTTTGATTGTTGCTAAGTAATGCCTACCCTGATCAAAGACTTTTCAGTCTCATGATCTGCCAATGAGGAGGCACACAGGAAGCTGGGAGGAAGTGGAAACAGGACACATGACCCAAAGTAGCCAAAGGGGTATTCCATACCAAAGCACATCATGCCCGGTATATAAACTGGGGGAGTTACCCTGAAGGCACAGGTCATTGCTCGAATCTGGCTGGGTATTGGTGAGTGGGTCGTGAGCAATTGTATTGTGTATCCCTTGTGTTTGTTTTTTTGGGGTTTTTTGTGTGTGTAGTTTTTTTGTGCGATTTTTTGTTTTTTTTTGGTTTTGCTTATTTTTTTTTTCCCCTTGTCGTGGGGAAAGAGCTTGCGTGTACTTGTGAGGTTGAGAGCTATGCTGGTAGTGGCATATGCCTCCAGTAGGGTTTCCCAAGCCAGACAGGTCTCAACTGAAGGATCAGACAAAGTGTGCTTATGGGCAGGATGAGCTCACTACCCTTTGGGCAACCATCCTAGAAGGACAACTCTAATTTCAAGCTTTGCAGATGGAGCTCCTTTAGCCCTGTAAGGCCATTCATCTAAGAGGATACTCTAACCATACCTACAACCTGCAGACTTTGCTGTCACCATCCAAGCTTGCTAGGCTCTGGCAGATAAACCTTAAATGTAAAGGGTGGGGTCACTTCTGAACACTCTGCGCCTCACTTAAAAAATCCACTTTGCAGACCTGAAGGGTTTGCTCACATTTGCAAAGCGCTGTAGCGACAGGTGAGGGATGAAATGGCAGGTGAAAAGGTGCCCTGGAAGCCACAGATCCAACCCTGCATGCAGGCCGTTCAGGTTGTTGATTGCTTGAGATTGATCCAGGAGATGACAGTCTTGTTCGGGAACATCCTGAATGACCAAGCAGCCTTTTTCAAGGACAGCAGTGCTTGCTCCACATGGAAAGAAACCTAGTTATACCTTTTGGTGGTATAACCAAAGCTCGTCTCCCCCTCTACCTGGCTGGCTAGCTGCAGCCAGCGGGCATCTTCTGTTGCAGTTGACCAAAGATAAAGAGACAAAGGCATACACCTGCCTTCAAAGGTGTGTACAGACTGACACATGTTGGAACATCAGAATCATGCTTGATACAGGAGGTAGTGAGAGTTCTGAATGTCATTCAGCTTTAATTGCCCACTAGCTGTCATGACTTAACCGACATTGTTGGTCTCAGTGAAGTTCACCTTCATTTAATCGTAGAATAGTTAGGGTTGGAAAGGACCTTAAGATCATCTAGTTCCAGCCCCCCTGCCAGGGGCAGGGACACTTCCCACTAAACCATGTCAGGCTACGTCCAACCTGTCCTTGACTACCGCCAGCGATGGAGCATTAACAATTTCCCTGGGCAACCCATTTCAGTGCCTCACCATGCTTACAGTTAAGAATTTCTTCCTCTGATACAATCTAAACTTCCCCTCTTTATGAGGAAGGAAGACTTAAAGAACATGGTGCTGGCTACGCACCTATTTGTCATGCAAATCCAAAACCAAAGTTCATCTCTCCAGAGCTGGCTTCATGATTAAAAACTCCATTGCCTCTAAAATTGAAAATTTGCTGACAGGTCATTCCAATTGCATTATCTTCTTACACTTTTCACTGCACACAACAAGCAGTATGTTATTCTCTTCAGCATATATGCCCCAACTTTGCAAGCTGACCCTGAAGAAAAAGATAAATTTTACACTTTACAACAATCTCTGCCACTCACTCAAAAGTTCCCTGCAGATGATAAGATCATAATCCTTGGTGACTTCAACACCTCAGTAGGTAAGAACTTTGAAACTTTGAAAGGAGTACTAGGCAAGCATGGTGTTGGAAGTTGCAATGACAGTGGTCACCTCTTGCTAGAGTTTTGTGCAGAGCAGCAGCTTACCATCACCAACATTATTTTCCAGCAGAAAGATAGCCTGAAGACAACCTGGATGCATCTTAGATCTAAACACTGGCATTTCATTGACTACGTCTTAGTGAGCCAGAGAAATGTTTGTGATGTCCATCACACCCGAGTGATGCTAGTGCAGAATGTCAGACCATCACTTTGTGCATTGCAAACTTAACCTCCACTTTAAGCCCAAATCTAAGAGGGTTTGCTTTCTGAGGAGGAGATTCAAAGTTAACAATCTTCAAACAGCTACAATGAGAGACAGTTTTCAGGCAAATCTTCAAACTAGGCTTTGAAGACCATCCCATAGACTCTTCTCCTGAAGCACTTTGGCAACATATTGAAAATAGCATCCTGCAGTCCTCTGAAGTATCCTTAGGGTTCTCCTCATGAAAAAAAAAAAAAAAAAAAAGACTGGTTTGATGAAAACAATCAGGTAGTCCAGGAATTGTTGACAGATCTGCTCACCAAGCACACCTCGCTCAGCCATCCTATTGTGTAAGAAAAGCAGCCTTTTGTTTTGCATGCAGTAAACTCCAACAGAAACTTCGTGACATCCGGAACAAGTAGTGGCTTAACCTAGCAGAAAAGACTCAACTATGTGCAAATTTGGGTGACCACAGAAGATTCTATGAGGCTCTGAAAGCAGTGTGTGTATCCACATACCAGGTTCAAAGTCTTCTACTCAGAAAAGATGGCCAAATGCTTCTTGCAGATAAGATCTCCATCCTGAATTGATGGTCTGAACACTTTCAAACTCTCTTCAGTGCCAACCGTGTAGTCCAACGCTCAGGAATACAGCACATCTCACAACAACTGGTGAAAAACAAATTGAATATAGCTCCTACCGTGGGAGAGACTCTTAATGGCATTCAGCAGGTGAAAACTGGCAAGGTGGCTGGGGTCGATGTGATCCTACCCAAAATCTGGAAGCATGGAGGTCAAGCACTCCATGCTAAATTTCATGAGCTGGTTGTGTGCTTTTGGGAACAAGGTGAACTACCACCAGATCTCCATGTTGCAATCTTTATCAAGAAATCTTCTTGTACAAGAAGAAAGCAAAGTAAGACGCTCAAACTACCGAGGTATAATTCTGTTCTCCATTGCTGGAAAAATCCTTGCAAAAATACTATTGAACAGATTAGTACCCACTATCACAGAAGAGCTTCTACCTGAAAGTCAATGCAGTTTCAGAGCAAATAGAAGTACCACAGACATGGTATTTGTTCTCAGACAACTGCAAGAGAAGGGCAGAGAACAGAACAAGGGACTTTCTGTAACCTGTTGATCTTACCAAAGGTTTTGACACTGGGTAGAAAAGGCCTGTGACAGATCTTGGAACATTTAGGATGTCCCCTCAAATTTCTCGAAACGATTATTCTGTTACATGAGGATAGCAAGGTCAAGTCAGATATGGCAATGCACTCTCTGAGTCCTTCCCAATAACCAGTGGTGTGAAACTAGGTTGTGTTTTTGCACCAACTTTATTCACAATCTTCTTCAGCATGATGCTCAAAAGGGCTATGGCAGAGTTTGTCGAACAAAACAGCATTTATATCCAATATTGTACCAGTGGGAGCCTATTCAGCCTAAGGCTACTGAAGGCCTACCCCAAGACCCTAAATCGCCTTGTTCGTAAGCTGCTCTCATTGCCCACAGAGAAGCAGCTCTGAGGCATTTTAACATCTTGCTTTGCAGAGGTAGCCAAGCTTTTTGGGCTGGAAGTCAGCTTGAAGAAGACAGTAATTCTTTACCAACCTTCACCACAAGAAGACTACCGTCATCCCCACATCACCATTGGTGAGTCATAGCTTAAGTTAGTCCAGCAGTTCAGCTATCTGGGATGTATCATTTCCTTGGAAGCCAGGATTGATAAAGAGATAGATAACAGAATAACAAAGGCATACAGACCTTTAGAAAACTCCGTAAAAGAGTCTGGTGAATAAATACCTGAAGAAAAGTACAAAGATTAGTGTCCATAGAGCTGTTGTACTGTCTGAATAATGGGTCATGTGTCGCCATCACTTGTGACTCCTCAAACACTTTCAGCAGCGCTGCCTTCATACAGTCCTAAAAATCCACTGAACTGACTATGTGTCTATGTTACTGTCATTGAACAGGCAGAGGTCACCAGTATTGAGGCCATGTTGCTGAAAATGCAGCTGTGCTGGGTAGGGCATGTCTCCAGGATGGAGGATCACCATCTCCCTAAGATTTTGTTCTACAGTGAACTCACCACCAGCTGCTGCAAGAGAAGTGTCCCTAAGAGGAGATAAAAGGACTCCCTGAAACAATATCTTAGCCTTGGTGATATTGACTACCATCAGTGGTCCACCCTCGCCTCCAATCAAGAGATTTGGAGACACATCATACATAATGCTGCTGTCTCTTTTGAGAAGAGATGCAGAATCAGCCTCGAGGAGAAAAGACAATGCAGAAAGAACCATGCCTTGCCTATACCACCGAAGGAGACCTTCTGCTGTTCTTTTTGCCACTGGACTTATCAATTCTGCGTTGGCCTTTTTAGCCATCAGCGTACCTGTAGTAAGTAAAGCCATTCTCAAATCTTCGTTTGCAAAGCCAAGTCATGATGATTATGGAGAAGGAGGAGGAGCAGTTTTATATTTTTCTTCAGTTACTGGACTGTTCTTTTCTCAGCCCATGGGGTTTGCATTCTTTTGATTCTCCTCCCCATCCCACCCAAATGTGGGGAGGGGAAGAGGGGGAGTGAGTGAGCCAGCTGCATTTTTCTGAGTTACCAGCTGGGTTTAAACCATGACAAATCTGCAATGCTTTTTCATTACCCTATCACTAGATCTTCCTTTAGCACTGCCTTTTCCTACTGCTGTTTATTTTCTATATTAGGCCTGTTTTATTCTCCTTCCACTTCCTTCATCTAGTTTGGCATGGGGTCCTAGACCTCTGTCTTTTCCAGGATGCTTCTGTATCCGTGTTTCCCACCTCTAACCCTTTGCTCCCTTTTTTTGGGTAGTGAACACTGTGCAACAAGGACAATATTTGCTGCATTGTGTTCCTTTCATGACTTGGCCTATTGCAGGAGGGCAGGATGCCAAATGTCACCCCTTTGAGCTGGTAAAGGCCCTGGTCTAGCTCACTTTGGCACCTACTAGTCTGCTGCTTGTAAGCCCATTTTGCTCTGGCTTGCAGAGCCCCTGTTGCAAGAGGAGTACTGAGCCATCACAAAGTCTCTGAGTGGCTATATTCTTACTCAGAATAATGTAGTAAGTGTAATGCTGACATACTGCAAATGGAAAGTGGAGGCACTACAAAATAGAATGTAGCAAATGTACCAGTAAGCATGCATCAGGGTTTTGTAGAGCAGCAGTTCGAACTAGCATCTACAAAGGATGGTGTAAGATCAGACAGAAAAGGTGCAAGTCCTCCCTGTAGTCTTCAATTTATGCAGATGACACAAAGCAGCAGCAAAATGCAGGATTTGATGTCATGGGCTGTCCTGACTCAGGCTGGCTCCAACCTTACATATGTAAACACAACAGCTGGTACTAATGTGTGTGTGATGAGGATGGAGAGGGAGGGAATGTCTCTCCATGTTCCTGAGGGTGCTGGGCTCCTCTGCAGTGAGCTGAGTGATGCTGAGGCTGCTGCTACCACTATTCCTGTTCCTCACTGAAGGACAGTCTCTACAATGTAGCCTGCAATTGTAGGAAATGCTCCACCAGTTCCTAGAGGGGCAGCATCCATGAAAGGTACAGGAGATACCAGCCACAGTGGTGCTGAGCCCAAAAGCAGTGACTTACACAAAGGATCTCCCCACCATGGGAACAATTCCTGCCTTAACTTGGGCCCTTTTCCATGTACCTGGTGCATGATGTGGCACTGGTGGGGAATTCACTTGTGGCAGGTTGAGTCTAACCTTCCATTTCAAACAGCTCTGATTACCGTGCTTATGCTTTTAAATGACTGCTGAGATGAGACCAGCTATTTCCTCATTACCTTCTCTCACTAGGAAACCTGTTTTACACTGAGTGCATATGTTGCTCCATGTGTTGTACCGCAGTTTTGGTTTTCAGCATTTGGCTTAGTTCTTTGGGCAATGTAGGTGTATTTTAGTTGTGCATAAACATGGTGATTTATATATGTTATGTTGCTGCAGTATGCAGATTTGAGCATGTGTGACAATTGCTTACACTCTGTACTGTTACAGAATTATTAATTTAAACAAATGCTGATTCACTCATAGCCCTTGACAGATGAGAAACAGAGCAATTCTCAGGACTCTTCCTGATAAAAAAAGAACCTGCTAACACTTTAATATTTTAAGGTAGTAAAAACAGTACATTAATTACTACTTCAGTCATGAAAACTAAATACTCCCTATTTTCATTGAACAGAGACTTTTTAAGAGAAGGCTGCGTACTGGATGTTGCACCCATTTCCTATGTGTAATCTGCAATCTTGTGCAGTAGGAAGAAAGTAAAAAAGATTTGGCAATCCAGCATCACAATATGGAACATTTATCAGCATGTGTTTGAAATGGATCTAATACTTACGGATATCATACAGGCCACTTGAAGCTCCTGCTGAGAGAAACCTCCTCCATCCCCTGCATTGCTTACTTGTATTACATATAAAGAAGAAATATTTGAGGAACATCTAATGGTGTTTAGGTGTAATCTATTTTCTCTGCAATTTTTAAACAATCTACAACTAATTTTTAAATTATTTGAATAACTTATGCCTTAATTTTCTAATGTTTTGACATCTCAAATCTACCAAAGTATCTGGGAACTTCTGAACACTGGTGGGGTGAAAATTCCATTTCTAGCAAGAGACTGAATTGTAAAATGGCAATTCTTAAGTAAAGGAACTATTATTGATCCCAGTCTGATTCTTGTATCTTACCTAACCATTTCTCTAGGTTGGAAAAAAATAAAATACTTGTGGCCACTTTATCAGTTTTGCTAAAAAAGAAAAAATCACATAGTTTTATCCTTTTTATGGCAGCAGTTACTTAAAATCTATTTGCCTGAATTGCCAGTAAGATTAACTGCTTTGGACACATACCTAATATGGCTTGCTGGAAAACATTGCTATTGAGAAATCTGTTGCCTATATGGAAATTAACTTAACCTGCTGGCAATCATTAAGCAGCATAAAATGTTCATTTGAGCAGGGGACAGGACCAATTTGCCAGTGAAATGAAGGATGTATTATCTTAATATTGCTTTACAAATGTAATTATTTTGAATGTGTCACTTTGACTTTAGACCCCTCAGCTTCCTTGGGTTCATCAGGCAGAGGCAGCTACACAGAATGGGTGCGTTTGCCAAGCCAGGAGGCTACATCCGCTGCAGCCTTGATGGCTCTTTTGTGGTCCAGCTTCTCAGGGAGAGGACAGGTGCATGGGAAAATAGCAAGGGAGTGAGATAGCAGCTTATTTTGCTGTTACACTAGATTTGCATGGTTGAAGAGAGGAAAACCTTTATTTCCCTGCTTCTATTTGAGTAGGATGATGCTAACAGAGCTGCACAGGGCTCTTGCGCAGTCTGATGCATTACAGGAAGTCAGCGACAGCTATAGGTAGGAGCAGCTGAGCGCTATTAACCGCTGCTAGTACAACTGCAGTTATTTGTGGCTCCTCTTTGTCCACATATGACAACTTGAAACTGCAAGGACAGGTAAAACAGATTTCAGTGACTTGTTGCTTTCCTTTGCCTGCCATCTTAAATAGCGCCTTCTTGGTGAACACTAGTGATGATGCAACCTGCAATCTTGTTGGCTTGTTTTGCTCTTTGGGTAACTCCTGGGGCTCGTTAGATGCCATGCTGGCAGCTGACTTATAAAGTGGTAATGGCTACAAACTACTGACCTTCCTTACCTCATCACGTGCCACTTTCCTTCTCCTAGACTGAGAGCTGCAAGCATGTACCAGCCAGAGGGCTACTGAGGTACAGCACTGAGAAAACTTGTTTTGATGCTGGTGCTCCTCCATATGCTGTACACATTGCAAAGATAGGCAGAAGGACCAGAATTGCCCTGTTTGCATTTTCAAGCACCATAGCAGTCTGCAGCATTAATTAAGTTAGCATTGACAGCAGACAGATGTAAGCTTCCAAAACCCAAGGAGCTGGTGCAATGATCACCTTATGCATTGTTACCACAATAAACTAGTAAACATCATCAGACTTGACTTGTTCTCATTTTAAGTTCCTCATTTGAAATGGAATGGTATTAGCTGCCTAATGTAATTTATGTCCTTAAGTATTCTGCAGGGATGTCTTCCGAAAACCTTGTGTTTTTTCAAAGTTATTTCCTGTAATATTGTTCATGATGAGTCTGAAAGACAGGGAAGTAGTCAGCACTTCAGTGCTTTGCATACAGAAAGAGGCTCTGTTAAAGATAAGGCCTGGATCTCCTGTTCTAGGACAAGCGTACAAGGCTCTGTTCCACTTCAGGCTCCTGTTGTTTGGAAACATCACTTACAGGCAGGTATTTGTATGCTGTCATCATTGCATACTGCTGCCTGTATTCTTCCCCTTAAAAAAAAAAATCTGGTCTTTACATAGATTTGACTGTATTTCTGTGCCTTGTTTTCACAAAGGAAAATAGTCATGCTTTGTACCCAAGGCATGTTGGAAAGGAATACATTAAGGACTGTGAGGTCATCTGATGCTGTTTTAATAGGCACTCTGTAAGCATTTTAAATAATAAGCTGTATTAGGCACTGAGACCAACCTTCTTTCTTTAAAATGAGTTTTGATTGTAAAGTCAGTGAAGTAAAAACACACTGTACCCCTCACCGGCTCCTTCACAAATGGCTGATTTAGTTTAAGAAAACAGAATGAGAGATGTGCAGAGTGGCCTTGGCCTCCTCCCAGGCAGGTTGGGAAGGATGTGGTAGCCATGTGCCACATCTTACCAGTGGCAATGAAAAAGGAGCAATGTTAGGTTATATGATGACATTGTACTATCTTACGCAACAGTGGGTACTGCAACTCTTATCCTTTATGGTTCACAGAACATAAAAAACCTTGTCTCGGTGTATTTAGATATTTCAGTAAATATTATGATGGTTCTTCTAATTGTTTGACAGTAATTATACCCTGTCCTGTTGGTTATGTTTTCTTTCATGTTAGAGTTCATTTAAGCCTTTCTGAAAATATTAATCACTTTAACACTGAACATTCACTTTTTACTTGTCATTTTTTACTTCAGCTGTGAAATTTAGCATGGAAGGGCCTGCTTTCTTAAAGCCAAGCAATCCTCCCATTTCTGTTTTCCAGTCTAAGTGTATCAGTTATGTGTCCTTACCAGAACCAAATTTATCATGGGGACAAAGGGGAAATGAAAAAAGTAATGTTTAAAACCTTAGACTGAAACTCTGCAGAGGAAGGTGAAGGAAACCTCATGGCCTGAGTTTTAATAGTGATTTTGACAGTTTAGTTTGTGTTCTTATTGATTCTTTCACCAAACAAGCTTTCAGTGTCATTGCAATGTTATTTAAAAAGAGTAACAATGGAGAGGAATACTTTAAAAGTAGTATTGTGGCTCTATTGCCTGTAATTAAAATGTAGATAAAAGACTAACTGGTGGATAAACACAAGCCCCATGCTTCTCCAGTTCCTGACTTGTCCTGTAATCCAGTCAGTGCCTCTCTTAACTCCCCCATCCAAACTTTGGTATTGTTTCACCTGATCATGACTCTGCATTTTTTTTCTGAGGAAAGTTTGATGTATTTGCTCTAGAAAAAAAAAAAAAGCACACCTCCCCTCCAAATCTGTCTTTATAATTAAGATTTTAATTGTCAGCTACCACTGAGCACTTGTATTCTGTGTGTGTTTTGTGTAGCACGGTCTGATTTCTGGTTAGGTTATGGCCAGAGTTTGGTTCTTGCTCTGTTTTTTTGCATACCTTCTTTTCCCCTCTTCTGATGTGCAGAGAGAAATTTGAGGGGCTGAAATACGTTAGAGGCAAAGCATTATTTGGTTATCTACTCTTAATAATTCTCACTTATCAGTATAAATACAGTCCTGTGTTACTGTATCCACATAAATGCATTCCTGTTTAGAAAGAAAATCCAATGTTAACAAAAGCTATTCCTCCTACTGAAATCCAACAAGCTTTATCATTATGCCATCTATTACTTCTAATAAAAATTATTGTTTAGTTGAAGTCATGTTGCTACTTCTATGTAAACCATTTTGGCTGTTATGGAAATCTATGTTCTATCTATCTCAGAGTTCAGGCTTACAACTGTGCTAATAGTTACTTCATTTGATGTTTGTATGTGCACTATTACTCACTGTTGGACAGCATCAGTTCTTGCAAAGGCTGTTAAAGATGTATCAAAGCAATATATGGCAATAAATCCAGGCTGTAGCCTTTTGTAGTAAATCAGCTGATATGTCAACAGTTAGAAAATTTGATAAGTCAGTTCAGCCAAGTGAATCAGGTTAATACAAGGATTTTAAATACTTTGCTAACCAGCAAAACCTGAGCCAGAACTGTGTTACAGTATGATCACATCAGCAGCTTCTCCAGAATCCTGAGGATTTTGTAATGAACAGCAGCATGACTGAAGTGCTACTAGGGCATTTGCCTGTGTCCTCAGACTGGTCCAAGCAGCATCTCATATGATCAGATGCAGCCTTCTACATAGTGATGGGTGTATTCTGAGGGTTCAGGCAGAAATTAACTTTTCCTCTGGAAATTTTATATAAATATGATAGCACTTCTATGCTAAAAAACAAACCAAACCACACATTTCTGGACCAAAATCTGTTTTAGTCCACAGCAAAACTTTATGCCTAGGTATTGGCATATCTTCGGGGATATAATTTTTAAATGGGGGGGGGGACACACCGAATGACTCCTTAATAAACATTTTGTGTGGGAGCACATTTTCTGTGACAGGCAGGTGGGTGGACACTGGCAAGTAGAGGCAACTTCTTGGCTCCTGACAAGGACTGTGGAAGAAGTATTTGATGGTGGGACATTGGGGATGAAGGTTATAAGCAGGAGACTATATTGGAGAAAAAAGCATAAGCATGTGACAGGATGGGTAAATGACAGCCAAGAGGCAGCCTGGCAGTGCTGAGTAGCAGTCACAGCCAGCTGGGAGAAACTTAAGAACAAGTCAAGGCAGGAATCTCAGCACTCTCATCACCTGCTGGTATCACCAGGAAAGCCTCAGCTCCTCACCAGCCACAGTGTTTCTCTCCAGGGCTAACCTTACTAACAACAGTCATGGCTCATGCACAGGAGTTGAATTCCTCAGTTGTTTTCCAACATCTGTGTGTTAAACGTGCCACTCTTGAATTTTAAACAAAAGGTTCTGATTCAAACTCCATAGCCACATAAATAGCTCAACAAATAGTTTTAATTAATAAAATTGGAGAAAAAAAAAAGAGCTTTTTATTTTTGTAACTTGTAAACAGAGGCAGCTTTCTCTGCTTATTAATCTATGTTACAAATCATTGCTGTTATTAAAAATCCAGCTTGACTGATGAAAATTCATGTTTCACACCTTTTTGGCAACACAGGAGCAAGCTGTTCAGCAGAATTCAGACAAATTACTGGGCTGCTTTGTTTTAAATCAATCTAAGGAGTACTCAGGCTTTCTTGAAGTTGTTTTGTTTCAGAGTACACTATAGTTTCTGATGACTAAAGAAATATTTACTAAGACTGTATAAAAAAAAGTGCTTCCCCCTTCAGAATAAAACAACCCCCTAACACATCTTCACAAGGACCCCTTGGTCCAGCAAGTAGCCCTATGACTCACCTCTTCCTTTGCATTGCCACGAAGGGTTTTCACATGGAAAATAACAGGGTTTCTTCAGCTGTGTCAGTAACCACCTTCAGCAGCAGCTAATGCTGCTCAGATACATCTTGTCAATGTTTATGGAAGTCACAAGAGAAGGAGCAGAACTGCAGGGCCACCTCCCATGGTGAACTGAAAGGAAAGACCCACGCAAATGCCAGCAACAGCCAAGCTGCCCACTTGTCACTTCACACGATGCCTAATCCAGCCTATGCCAGTCCAGGCAGTTTTACAATGTACTTTTGCCAGCTAGCAGTTTGATAGCAAAATACTCCACACTAATGTTCATATTATCAATGCACTGATTGTCACTAACAGGAGGAATGAGACTGCCACCTGAATGTCTCTGTTGCTTGAGAGAATAAGCACTTTCTTCATGTCCAGTTTCAAGACTCTATCATAGCAAGTTGTTTTTTTTTTTTTTTCTATTATTTTAGATTAGCCTTATCTAATAAAGGCTTTTGCTGGACACTAATCCAGCAATTGCATTTAGTGATAGTTATATTCCATTTTGCCATGTACTGTAATGTAGGTAGTTAAGCATGTATTTTATAAGCATTTTAAAATTTGAAAACGTAAGAAAAAAATTAATTGCAACAGACTCTTGCCTGCCTACATACTGTATTTGTTTAATGTCGATTTCTCTTCCCATAGTAGTGAAATGCCACATCCATATTTAAAATCTGAAGTATTGACAAAATCTTCTGAGCACACAAAGCTGTTCTGGCAAAATAAAAGAGTGCCTGCCGTGCTGCAGCTAGAAAAATGGAACAGCTCGTCAATTCACCAAAAATCTGCCTACAGACAAGGCGTTCTCCAGCCTTCAGGAAACCTGATGCTTTCTTTGCTCATGCAAGAAGAAATCCTCACCACGCTGAAGTCGGTGAGAAACCTCCGCTGATTTTAGCAGGGCCAACTGCTATGAGATTGGCAAGGCTATTATTATGCTTTAAAATTAAACTTATGCACATGCATTCACAAATAGGAACCATAACAGCAGAAAGGCTTAATGCAACAGTTATCAGGGAAGTGAAAAATTCAGAAAGAATATGCTGCAGTTTGACATTAATGTGTTATGAAAAATTTGATTTTAATAGAAGGTCAAACCTCTATTTTTTTTTTCTTAGCGTGTCAAAATCTCACATTTCTTCAGCTGTCGCAGAACATTGTTAGAAACGGAGACAGAATTTTCTGACTGAAGTGTGGTTTCTCAGAGACAGAGACAGCATTTATGTTGAAATTACTCCTAAATTATTAATTACCACTTAAAAGCATAAGCAAACATTTGGCCTCATAGCATCTCTATAATCTTTCACAGTAGAAAACCACAAGATTTCTATGTCATTACTTACCAAAATAAAGGACTTTTTTTTTTTTTTTGCATGGCAGTTTTGTTTGTACATGTTTTATTAAAAAAAAATCTTTTAATGCTACTAGTCAATACATGTGTAATAACACTTAATAAAGTATCTTGTAGTAGTAATTATTTTGGATTCAGGAATGCAATGGTTTTAACTAAATCATCAGAGCTCTGTTCTGCTCCAGTCTCTTCTGAATTGTCTTTTTTTCCCCCCAGAATTTAAACAAACTCATTCTTTGTCAAGGTACGTCATCCTTAAGGCCTTGCAAACTTTTTAGTGATTGAACCAAAACAAAGAGAGAGCTCATCTTTCTTGATGTGAAGACCACGCTGCTCTTGAGCTTAAAAAGATGCCTGCAGTTTTCAAGCAGTTAGTGGCAAATCAGCAAGAAAGAAATCAGAGGAGAAGGGGCACTTGGAAATCAAAACAGTAAAGTGCACAGTTACACTGTCTGAAATTGTATTAATCTGATCCAAAGAATTTGCTGGACTGTGGATGTTTAATACAATTTGGCTTGCATGAAATACACAATCGCGATCAGACAGAAAAGATTTTCTTTTTCTTCCTGAAGTCATCTACAGGCTATCTGGAATTCAGTTTTCAAGGGTAACATACTGCAGCTCTTTGGATATTGATTGGTTTCCTAAGTCAACAAGGAGATGGAGAAGGGGGGGAAGGTGTGGAGACTCGCAAGGTGTCCTTGTACCTTCTCCGTTTTTTTTAGATGCCAGTACTCTCCAGTTCCCCGTCCTCCAGCCCTAATGCAGCATGCGACCTAGAAATCATAAAGAGTTTCTCTTTATTTGTGTACTGTCTTTGAGTTTGCTGGGATTGCTTCCCTGTTTGCTCTCTGCTGGTAGCCTTGAGGGTGTCTGTCTTCTCAGGTGGCTCCTCCACACAGTCCTGGATTTTACTGGCTGAGGTGTTGGCAACTGACTCCAAGGAGGTGCCTGCCTCCTCCAGGTGGCTGTAGCCCTTATTGCTGCTGGAAGGCTCAAACTGAGAGCTCTGGGAGTCTGTCCTGATAACGGCAGGAGGGGATGTGGGGGGTGACTCCCCCAGATCAAGAGATTTGGAGTAGCTAGAAAGTGCCTTTACCAAGAGGCTAGAGTCCAGGCCCCTGCTGACAGCTGGGGACCGAGGTGGCTCTGGGGAAAGGGGACACCTGGCATCAGGCAAGCAGCTTGTGCTCTGCCGCCTGAGAACCAGCTTGTGCCTCCTCATCCCACAGCTTCCCTTGATGTGACTGCTGCTGAGGTCAGTCAGGCTCAGTTCAAACTCCCCCCGTGGTATCTCCCGGGCTCCTCTCTCACCAGGGGGCCTCCGCCATCCTCCCCCTCTGTTACTTGGTGCCAAGGGCAAGAGGGCAAAAGCACTCAGTGAAGAGCTAACAATGGAGCTGGCTGTGCTGCACCGGCCCCAGCTCTCCGGTGGGCTGCAGGGTGGACTAGTGACAGTGTGACCAGCAAGGTCAGTGCTCTCCTGGTAGATGCTGTACACAGCCTCGGCCAGGCTGGGTGGCTGCGGTGGAGTGCAGAAAGAGGAACGCCGTGGTGAGGAAGCCAGGTCTGGTGGGGAAAGCGAGACAGCCAGCCCTGGTGGCCAGGAGCTCTTGGCCAGCATGGCCGCAGCACCCAGGCCTTCACCACCAGGCTTTAGCTCCAGGCTCCGGGATTGCATGTAGTTGACAAAGCCATTGAGAGGGGCTGAGGCCAGGGTGCCTCCATCCTTGGTCCGCAGGCTGTGGGCATCGATGACAGTGGAGTAAAGGTCACGCAGGTTGATGATCTTAGTCTTCTTATCGCGATTCTCATGCAATACTGCATTGGCACAGATAAACAGGAAGATGCCAATACCCATGATGAGGGGGCCCAGGACCTTCAGCTTATCTGAATGCAAGTAGCTCGAGAAAAGACGGAAAAGGAAACCTACTGAGGCCTGGGGGGACAAGGAGGTGGGGGGAGACTGTGGGGACCCCCAGGTGGTAGCAGTGGTGGAGGTGTTGATTCTGGGAGATGACTCTGGAAGGCCCCCTGCTTGTACCCCTTCCTGGCTCCGGGAGTGGTTCTTGGGGGTGCCACCTTGTGGTGCCATGTGCCGGCTTCCACTGAAGTTGCCTTCTCTGTACACCTGGCTGGGCTTTGGCCAGTAGCCCACCACAGCCAAGGCAATGCCCACCAGCAGAACCAGGATGCCACAGAGGGCAATGAGCCCCGAGAGGGAGCACAGCTTGAGCTTGCCTTTCACCACCACCACGTCGTTCTTGCGCTTCTTTTTGGCCTTGCGTTTGCGCTTGGGGACTTGGCTTTGGGGTCGCAAGGGGTCCTGTTTCCTAGCTGAGATCCTCAGGAGGCCTCCAGTGGCAATCATGGCTGGCTATCCAGAGCACTGCTCCCTATGGCCACTCCAGCTCCTGCAGTGAAAAGGAGAAGAGAAAAAGGTGAGGACCAGGGGCAGATGTGCAGTACAAAAGGTGTTTCTTCTGCTCCTCATTCAAACTCCTGCTAATTAAAACCCTCAACAAGTGGGACGGGGTTTGCCACAAATAGGCTGATCTCCCTTGCCCACACGCCTCTGGTGTGTGAGGACTGACAGTATCAAACCAGTTGATGTGCCCCAATACACTCTTGCCAAAAAGCTACTTAATTTATTTACACTGTAGGTAAATGACAGGGGAAGTAGTATCTGCCAGTGTAAACAAAAAGCTGATCTCAGAAGGAGCTTGCAGAACACTGGAGCTCAGAGCATGCTGCATTCCATTCCCTAGCAAGGTCTGGGGTTACACTGCACACTGACTGCAGCTAATGGTGTCATGCAGAATGTGAGAGGATGGGGGAAATAAAAGCACGAAGGCAGCATGCTTGATCTACAGATACCATTTGTTTCATTACATGACAACATATTACGGGGGGGGAGGGTTAATATATTACTTGCCTGTCTCAAATGAGTAGGAAAGTCACAAGGGAAACATTTGTACACTAGCAAGCGGTGCCCTGCGAAAGTTTCTTCCTAGCCACTTGCATTTGATCTGCAATATTACAGAAATCCATCTCCCGCCTGCGATCCAGAGGCATCCCTGGTTTGGGAACATGTGCGAAGCTCCAGGTAACGGTTATGTAACTGTGTCGAATTCCCCGCCCCCAGAAAGCGGAGATGGTGGCTGACAGGTAAGAGATGGCATGTCAAATCTTACTAAAGGCAGAGTGAACCCTTTCGAGTCACCCGGGGAACTGACAATGACCGCTTGGAGGAAACTGGCAGGGGGCTAAACGTTCAGCACTCATGGCTTTTGTTCTGCCATACCATCAGAAGTCAGCTTCAGTTCCAGTGATCCCAGCTACAAAACACAGCGTGTAGGAGCAATTCCTACACTGTTGCAATTCTTTTGGGAAGATATCCCTTCATGCTACCGCGGAGCAGGATCGCCTTTCCCCTTTCCCTTTCTGAGTGTCCGATTGTTTTTTCTTTGAGGGAGCAAAAGATGACAGCGCCGAATATAACACGATTTACAAAGTTCAATTAATTGCACTGAAAGTCGATTAAGAAAGCACCTAAATAAATAAAGATTTTTCTTCCCTTCCCCCGTACAGCTTCTAAATTTCATTTCTTTTCTATTCCATTCCCAGATTCGCCATCTATGAGGTAATTTCGTGTCCCATTTACTCCATTTGTATTTTCCCCCGGAAAAAGAAGGGTATTGTCAGGAGGGACAGTGTTAAATTACTCTCCGAGGTAGTTCACGCTCAAAACAAAGAGCAGAGATTTGTCTTCTCTTTCCTATCGCTATTTATTTAATTAAAAAATAAAAACCTACACAACATTTTTTGTTGACGCAAAAATACAATTATCGGGGCATCCTTTGCTGTAATTGCCAGTTCGCTGGTTTCATTCCTTCTGCTGCCCCACTAGCCAGCAGCCCGTCTCCTCTACTACGGCGAAGGGAGGAGGTGAGCAGCTCCGGGGAATCTTCCCAGTCCGACATCGCCTGGCACTTAGTTCTCCGATGGAGAGCGCGGAGCTGGGCACGGGAAGGAGGGCACGGCCGGACAGCCGGCCATTGCCACTGACTGCAACGCAATGAAGCAGCCTGGGGTTCGCAGCATGGGCTGGAGCCACCTTTCTCACGAATTGACCGCCACCTCCACTCGCAACCCCCCGCCGGCAGCTTCATCGGCGAGCCCTAGGGCACTACCCGGACCTTTCTCAGTAAAGACCAAATACAGTTTTAACAGTATTAAGAGGATGCGGTTTAACCCCTTCCCACCCCTTGGCCGCCACAGAAGGGGCTGGCCGGGCTCCGCTGCCGGGGCACCGGCGGAAACGCTCCCGGCCACCAGACCGAGGGCGCCCGCCAGGGGCTGCCGCTGGCT
>JASSUY010016266.1:0-23805 GCA_032466535.1 Forpus xanthops | reverse complement strand
CAAGATTTTGCCAGGCACAGAGGTAAGGCTGACTGGTCTATTGTTCCCGGGCTCATCCATGTTCTGCTTCTTGAAAACGGTGTTATATTTCCCTTTTTCCAGTCATCTGGAACTTCTCCTGACTGCCAAGATTTTTCAAATACAATGGACAGTGGCTTAGCAACTTCATCTGCCACCTCCTTCAGGACCCGCAGATGGATTTCATCAGGTCCCATGGACTTGTAGATGTTCAGGTTCCTAAGATGGTCTTGAACCAGATTGTCTCCTACAGTGGGCCCAGGGTCTTCATCCTCACTGTCCCTGCATCTGCCTTCCAAGACTTTGGTGGTACGGTCAGAACATTTTCCAGTGAAGACTGAGGCAAAGAAATCATTAAGAACCTCCGCTTTCTCCATATCCAGGGTAGCCACTTCTCCCAATAGCTTCTGAAGAGGGCCCACGTTGTCCTTAGCCTGTCTTTTATTTGTAGTGCACCTATAGAATCCCTTCCTGTTTTCCTTAACATCCCTAGCCAACTTTAATTCTAACTGGGCCTTAGCTTTCGTAACCTGGTCCCTAGCTTCCCAGACAACATCCCTGTATTCTTCCCAGACTGCCTGTCCTTGCTTCCACTTTTTATAATCTTGTTTTTTCTTTTGAGTTTTCCTCAGCAGCTCCTTATCCATCCAAGGGGGTCTCCTGGCATTCCTGCAGCACTTCCTTCTAGTAGGGATGTATAGCTCCTGAGCTTGCAGCAGATGATCCTTGAGTATCAACTAACAGTCTTGGACCCCCCTAACCTCTAGGGCTATATCTCATGGAATCTTACTGAGCAGGTTCCAGAAGAGGCCAAAGTCCGCTCTCTTGAAGTCCAGGGCAGTGAGCTTGCTGCACGCCCTTCTCACTGTCCTGAGGATCTCAAACTCGACCATTTCATGATTGCTGCAATCAAGGCTACCCTGTAACATCACATTTCCAACCAGCCCTTCCCTGTTGGTGAGGATGAGGTCAAGCATGGCACCTCTCCTTGTCGGCTCCTCTGTTACTTGCAGAAGGGAGTTTTCTTCCACACAACTGAGGAACTTCCTGGATTGCTTGTGCCGGGCCATGCCATCCCTCCAACAGATATCAGGGTGGTTGAATTCTCCCATGAGAATGAGGGCCTGTGAGCATGAGGCTATTCCTATCTGTCTGTAGAGCTCTTCATTCACCGAGTCCTCTTGGTCAGGCGGTCTATAACAGATCCCCACAATAATGTCTCCCATCATTGTTCTCCCTTTAATCCTGACCCACAAACTCTCTATCAACTGCTCACCTGTCCCTAGACAGAGCTCCATACTCTCCACTCTCCAGCCTATCCCTAACATAAACAGCAACTCCCCTATGAAAGCAAGGATGAAGTTATGGTGCAGACCTTCTTCTGAGTGATCTTTGTGCTTACTAGTACATACCATCTCCTATTCTGTGCAAGTTGCTGAAAGCGATGACAGTCTCACTGTTTTTCAGCTCTTCAGTCATTCTGTCTTACTCTGCTTCCTGCGTAGAGCAAGTCATACGGGCTTGGGCCTTTTTCTTACACTTTGTTTCAGCAGTTCAGGATATACTTTATTAACAATGTTCAAAACTCAAGCATTTAATTCAAAGGACAGCCTGGTTAGATCAATACTGCTAAATAAAACAAGACTGGGGACCAATACCTATCCCTGCAGGCAAACAGTCTGAAGAATATTGCAACTACAGTACTTAGGATGAGCAAATGTGCTGTGGCCACAACATGGAGCGCTCTGCTCTTGCATTCCTCAGGGCCTGGTGTGGTGTTTCTACTGATCTGGCACTAATCCATGTGTTTTGCATCCCTTGACAACTTAGAATGCTTTAAACAGTGAAAGTGCTTTGCTACAACTCAGCAGAGACGCTGGCATTCCCATAATAGGAAAACTAAGACCCTGTACTGCCTGCTGCAGCATGTCGCACAAGGGGATTTCAAGGTTACTAAGACTGCAAAGTTTCCTGGGATAAAGCTGAAGAACTGTGGCTGGAGAAAGCAACATATGAGATACAGTTATCCTGGGTTGTCTTTTGAGAGATATCCCTAAATATCCGCTGATCTCTGCTTAGGTAATATTTTGAGGAAAGCTTCTTGGAGCAGTCCAGAATAGAGCCAAAGAACGAGCCGAGAGGTAAACAATCTGAAGAGACAGAGCAGAGACTCCTATTATTTAAGCTTTTGTCCTAGAGCTGATTTGTTTAGGAAGGTGGCCATACGTCTTAGACTGCAAGTGCAGGGGCAGGTATGGGATCACGGCAGTAATTCTTGCAAAAAATGCTGCAGTGAAGGTCCACATTTGAACTCTGAAACCTGGATAAGGAGAAAGATGAGGCTTATTCACCTATCAGAATACATCCAAGTCTGAATAAGCGAATAAGGTTGTTGATGCTGATCATACAGAGTCCTCCACCCTCTTGTACCAGCCCCTGCAGCAATGTTACATCATTAAATCTTTACAGGTCCTTCCCTGAAGGCTGTTGAGATGTGTAGGATGCCTGTACTTAGCCTCAGAGCAAAGGTGAGCTTGCATTGTCTGAATTACAGGATCCTTGGACAGGCAATGTAGACATATAAAGTTCAGATTTCATACCTTTAATATGCAGAGAAGGACAATTACTTCTAACATATGAGTGAGAAAAGTGGAGTCTGATATGTATTTGTCTGCTGCGCTTACTGTATTAGGGTTACATTCCCCTATATGACTCCCAGAAAACTGAGACTAGAGAATCATGTCAGAGGAAAGTATTTCTTTGAATTAACAGTCTTAAGGAAGATCTGGTTTGCTTTGTTTTTTGGGGGTACTTCTTCTGTTCCAAGAGAAATCCAGCCAATCTTTCCAGCTCAAGTACTTCTGTAAAGAGGGAAAAAAAGATGGAGGAAACAAGGGGAACAGCCATTGATACAAAAAGCTTATTGTATTTAATGTAGCTTTTTTATTAGTTCTTTTTTTGTGTGTGTGTGATTCTAGGAAATCTTGTCCTTTTAAATAACTTCTTTATTAGCACTTCCTTTCAGGAAAGTAATGTTTTAGTTACAATTTGGTATCCTTTTTAAGAAAAAAAGCATTTTTTACAACTCCCAACTGGTTGGGTCTTCTCTTTTTAACACTGAGTAATTTGCCTTTTGTCAAGCATGAACCTACTTTTATGAGAAGCATTTTATAAATAAACAAAGCCCAACATACACCTGACAAGCTTTTTGTGGTGTATGTTGTAAGCAGATCCAATAATATGCAAACACCTGAACCTCATTTTGAAGATATCAAAGGTCATTTAAGTGAACGCACAATCGAGGTATTGTTATGAGTTTGATTACATCTCTCTTGTGGATGTTTTTCAGTACTGAAGAAGAGGGTCATAAAGTACTGCTTCAAAGATAACTCCCTGGCAATTCTGGGAATGTCATCATAGCGTATACAACAAATGAGTAGTGGAGAAGAAGAAAAACAACCTTGTAAGCAGCTAGGAACATAAATTTAATTTAAAACTTACAGTTTATGAGTACTTTAGCCACTTAGCTGAATGTCCAGAAAGAAAGAAGGAATCCTTATCTAATCGTTATCGTTTTTTTTTCCTGTGTTTGTGTTCCTGTCATGTAAGTTTCTTGGGGCAGGGAATGTTTGTGTATTGTCTAGCATTGTAATGATTTAGTCTGGATTTAAAGCATTTGGGTAATGTCTTAAAACAAAAATAATAAACATAGTCTTACTTTGATGTAGATACCCAGAGACCACTGATACTTTACAAAGTTTTTCCAACTTGGATTGGCTACAATCTTCCCATAGTTATAGTAATCTCACAAGATGGGAACAAGTGTGGGAATGGTAATGAGAAATCTTTGAAAATCCATGCATACAGCAAAAAAGCACCTGTAGTCTCCACTAAAGGGCTCAGATATTTGATGCACTGCATGGCAAAACACTCCACATTACCTAATTCAGAGGGAGGAAGGAGTTAATCACAGTTTAATTTCCCACTCTGCTTCCTTTGGGTAAATGACAGAAGAGTCTGATCATGTACAGAAGAGAAAACGTGTTTGCTACTGTTGTGCTACCAACTATTGTACAATGTTGTCAACCCTAAAATAAAAATGCATTTTCTATGTATTTTTTAGCTAATAATGACTTCTGAACTATAGCCTTGAATGAGTGAGAAGACCTCAAGAACATTTCTTCTTTATTTTCCTTAAAGTCATTCTACCACTTACACATAAAGGCATTTTTTCATTTTAAGAACGACGTTATGAATGGAAAATGTAACTAAGGAGCAACTTTTTCTCAGCACTGATTGCTCCTTCTCTCCTGCTTGCAATGAGGATTGCTTTTGAAGATTATTAGGACGGTGTTTTGCTATTGCCAAGGCACTGACATGAACACTTCCATGCTTTCATGAACTCTTTGTGGTTTTTCTGGGGGGTGGGGGGATGGTGTTGACAACAGGATTACAGTGATCAAATGTATATGTTCAAAGTAGGTCAGATAAATCCTAACCTAAATGTAGAGAAATTTTCACAGGGATGTTGGGGTGACTTTTCAAACTGAAATAAAATCACATGATTCACACATTTCCTGTCTTTTGCAGAGGAGGAGAAGCTGACGAATTTTTCCACCTTACCACAGCATAATAAATTCTTATGGAAACATTCTTTTCCATTAAAAAGATAACCACAGATCCACAGTGTGTTGCAACTTACGCTTTTAAAGTAGTACTACATCAAAGTGTTCTGCAAACATTGCATAGCCACACAGGAAGACAGGACATGGTCATTAGTTTATTGTCACATCTCCCCTTACATTAGTGACTCACAAGTTCCTCATATGGACAGAAGTCTCAGAGAATGTATGAGTTATCATGCACTTCTGCTTCATTCCCAAAACATCCAGAGCTTTTTCTGATGTTATGAAACAATTCAAAGGCATTACTATAGCTTCCAGGAAATATCCTTGACTCTAAAACACGTAATGAAAATCAAAGTGAAAAAAAGGCACTTTCTTTGTTGCAAAATACTGTGTGAGCTGCAGTCTTGTGCTCCAAAAGAGATATTTCATCGTCTTACCTGCTCAGCACATACTGAGCACCTAGCATAGTTGTTAGGACATCGTGTCAGAGGCAAGAGTATTGGGATCTGCCTCAAAGAATGTCTATGTATTTTACATTAAAACATTAAACTTTATTTATCTGGAAATATCTCCACTTCCCTAAGAATAAGACTGAAATTCCTAGGAAATTTCTCTAGGAGAAAAATTTCTAGAGAGGAGTTTTCAGTCTTATTCTTTGGAAATCAGCGGAAAGTCTGAAGCTCAAACTGGAGTTAAGAGCTGACACAATGTGTTTTAAGCATTTACATTATAACAGAGGAACTTCAGAATAAAAAAGAGTCCTCATTAGGTGTGACAGTTGTTGTATTAGGCAGAATACCTACCACAGCACTTAGGTTGAACAAATATTCAAAAGAAGCATGTAAGCTTCTATCTAACTTGCTGTAGAAATACTCAGTTGTAGCTAAGTCCTGGGAACTATGTATTCCAAGCTTTGCTTTAGTGGTTAGGCCAGGCAAACAGGTTTGAGTGGACTATAAATCTAAAATATTCTACCTATTATATAGGAGGATTTCATTGTCTGAAATTACAGCAGGATAATATAATTTAGTGGTCCTAATCTTAGAGAAATATTTCATACACTGGTTGCTCCCTACGTGTTGTTTGCTCTCTTACTGGGCGCAGGGAATTAATATTTCTGTGAATTTCTAGAACTGTTCACAGATATAAAAATAAAATAAAAAAGACTGTTTTGTTTCTCCTGGTATAGTACATGAGTTTGACGTTTTCTTGGTTGGTTAGTTGAAGGGGTTTTCTGTCTTTTGCCATCATTTGCAGACATTGAATACTATTAATTGTAATATTCATTTAGGATTTGTCTTCAAAAATAGATAATATTTTTATGTATTTATGCATTTAAATATATTTCCTACTATTACACATATCCTAATACAAGTCTTGATGGTTATAACTTGGTTTTATTTGTTTATTCCCTCTCTCTTTATTGAAAGAATTTTCCATCTTTTATTCTTTAATTTTGACCTATTCAAAAACTGACCAATCAAGTGTTGGTTTTTATCAGTAATTACATTGACAATGGAGCTTTTCCCAACTTCATCTGAGCTGTGACTTACTAGGATTTTTTATTCACTTAACATTTTAAGCATCAGGAACTGGTAAATAAAATGCTAACAACATTTCATTTAGCATCCACTTGGAGCAAATTTTAATAGCCTTGTGGCCAGTGAATCAACAAGGCTTTGTCTAGCAGTAGGATAGTAAGAAACTGAGATAAAATATGCTAGCTTAACCAACGCTCCATAAAACACAGTAAACAAATTGAAAAGAAAAATTTGAAACACAAATAGAAAAACTGCAACTGTGTCAATGTAAAAAGAAACAGTTGTTATTTTGTATTTTCACAGGGCAAATTTTGACTTGAAGGAATTTTCCCTTTTTTTTTTTATTTTTTTTCCCCTGGAAATGAGTCAAACAAATTTTTTCATTAGTTTTTGTATAACTGAGCTTTTGTTTATTGCATATTATAATTTATAAAACAGGTGCTCTAAACTATGTTTTTGATATCTTTGCATTGTAAAATTCTATGGAAGAGGAAATATTTTATCTACCTCTCACTGGTTTTATGTAAATAACTGCACTGTTTATATATGTACACAGTGTGGTCACAAGATCCATTGTAACTGCAAGACTGGGCTGGATTATGGGGTTGTCTAGCAAGTTTCTACTGATCATGATATACATTGAAGTCAATTATGCCAGAGATAGAATATGCAAACTGCAGTGAGGTCCAAGAAAAGAGATAAAAGAAGAATGACTGAAGTCACCTTGGCAGTCAGTCTTCTGGTATCGTGGAAAGGAAAAAACAGAAGGTAATGGAGCATGGGGAGCTAGTAAGGTATTGAAAGAGGGTTTTCTTTTTTTTTTTTCAAAATCTTGGACTTTATCAACGCCACAGACAGGACAACGTATTTCAGATGGCATGCAGCTCCTCAAAGGGAGGAGAGTAAACTTCTTGTTGTCTGTTTGTGTGACAGAAAAAGTATCACATTAATAACAGAATGGAGAAGCATTAATGAGGCAAATGTAATTCAAGTCAGCATGTCATGAGCAAATTAAAACAGTGACCAAAAACATGAAGACGTTTTTTCACTTGCTTGCCTGTTGATTACAGGTAAAGAACATGAAGAACTGTAAATTCTCACTGAAAAGAATAAAATTTACAGAACTGAAACAAGTGAAATCCAACAGAATGATTCATATAATTCATCTGATACATTTGTTAAAAATTGCTAGGGAAAGACAGAATAGAGAGAAGAGAAAAACACTGTGAAGGGATTGTTGGCATCCCAGAATCAAAAGGTAATGAACACAAAAGGCATGGCTCTGAAATCTGTGGCAGAGAAGCACAGATTCTGTCATCTGGGCTTTTCTGTAATGTATATGGGAGCAGGAGGAAGGAGGATCATTGTGGAGTATTTCAATTTGGGAGACTTACATACAAGAAATTCAAACACTGGAAAAAGTTACCCAGAAAGATTGTGGAGTCTCCATACCCACAGGTATTTAAAACCCAAGTGGGTATGGTCTCAGGAAACTTTGAGCAGGGTGACTGAATGTGATGATCTCCACAGAGACCTTCTGACCTCAACTACCATGTGATTCTGTGATAAAAAAAAATTAAATCCAGCAGTTGAAAATTACTACTAATAACTCAATATTTGAGTATGGTGGAAGTGGTGGACAGAAGAGAACGATATGATACACAATTTTGTTAAAGGATTACTATAAGACCCCAATGCAATGCAACTTCAGAATTGGGAAACAATACATTAACGTGTACCAATGGTTGCATTTTTGGTAGATATGGGAAAGTATTACTATAATTTTAAAAGTATAGTTCAGTTTTAGCTCTATTTAAGAGGGATTAAATAAATATGGTACAGAGAAATGCTCTTAAACATAATTATCTTTTCTAAAACTGGCCAAACATAAAGAAAACCTGAGCTAAGAAAAACAAGCATAAATTCAGGTTGGAAATATGAAGCAGACTTGTAACCAGTAGAAAGAAGTCCTGGTCAACTTTCAGGATAGTGACAGGAAAAAATCCAACTGTTTTAAAATGATGCTTTATGAGCTGATAGATTATGGATACTTGCTGTCAATAGCATGGGGCTGGACCCCAAGACCTCCTTCAGGAGTTAAGAATGTAGAGAATTTCTAAATTACTGTGTCACAAGATAAACTACATCCAGAAAAAGATAATTTTACTTAGTATATAAGTATGTTGCATAACAGGGTAAAAACTGCTTAATGACTGGAATGGTTTAAAAATTTCTTCTTTTGATATTAGCTTGTTCATTATTGCTTATTGTGGGTAAGCTTTTTTGTCATATGCAGGTCAACAAGCGAACAACCAGTCACTAATATGTATGCTTCGTTTTTCGAAGAACTATTTTCACAAATTTGGGGATAAACAGAGCTGATTTGGAAGACAATACAGAACCAGAAAAATATTAATTAGACTGAAGAATAAGGTTAATTTAATAATTTTCAATAATTTAAGAATATAACTATTAGAATATTAAAATCTTTTGCTTTTACTGTGAAGACAGAATAACTGGCTAATTTTGGCCAGAAGAAGGGAAAAAGAAGATAATACATTATAACTAACACAAAATAGCAGCCATGAAATGCAAAAATTTATATAGGGAAACAGAGAAAGGAACATTTAAAAGAAAAATATTGGTTTATCACTACACAAAGGTCATAAAATTGTTGAAAATTACAACAAAAACCCTACAAAACCTGTATTTCCAGTTTCCCATCTTTGGGGATGACACGCTAGAAGAGCAAAAACATGAGTTTAGGCAAAAAAGAATTTCTTAATCACAGTGGCTTTATTCTCAAAGGAGTATAGGAGTTACAAGTCTTTGAGAAAAAAAAAAAAACCATTATTTGAAGAGCTGTAGTCTATCACTGACTTTATGCTTTCTGAGAATTTTGTTGTACTTCTGGACTGGGATTAATCCCTCTGACACTTGCTTATCTTGCTTCGATGCTAAAACAAGCTGAGGTGATCTCAGCCCTCATCTAAGAAAATCTAGCCTCCCCTATGCCATAGAAGTTAAATATTTTTCTTACTGAAATCATTTTGATTTACAAAGAATGTACACAGAGGTTCCATTACTCCAAACACAGTACAATTAAACAACAGGACAGCATTTCCTTTCTCACAGTTTTATGCCAGCTTTCCAGACAGCACATCACTCAAAAAGCTATCCCTGTTTTGTTTCTCTTATGATGACACTGGTTTACCCTCTTTTCATTCCTCTTAGTACTGTTTTTTTGGCTTGTTTTCTGACTCCTTTCTTAATAGATGCAGAGCCACATGCAAATCAGTTACATTCCCCTGAATTGGTATTCACGTAATCATGGGGTGAAAACTTCTGTTTCATTAATTATAAGGAGGATGTTAAATTGTTCCCTGTGTTTCCCATATGAAAATATTTAGCATCTTCTTTGACCTCAAGGAGCTCTGTGTTTGCCCATGTGTCAAAAATGCTTGGTTGAAGTATCTTAAATTCACATACACTTCAAGATTAAAAAGCAGACAATACACTAAGAACTGGCTAGCACACCACTTTAAGATTATGGGATTTTTTTTTTAGTAGGAGCCCTTTATCAAAGAATGATTTCAAATATGAGTCTTAAGAACTAGGAATTAGCTGTTATTCAACATTTCCATATGCCTTAGTAAATATCAAAACATCGTTGATATATTGTGTTACTGACATAGAGATTGGCAGAGTGGTACATAATTATAAAGACCAGGAAGTTATAAAGAGAAATCTGGATTGCTTGGCAAGCTGAACCCATTCAAGTTAAATGCAAAATTATGCATCTAGGTCACATCTAAACAGTTGAAAACTATATTCTGGAAATCAGTAACTCAGGAAACAATGAGAGGTGTCACAGTATCGTTATAGCCTGCATGATAACATTTCAGGTCTTTGAGGTAGAAACTAGGAATGTGATGTTTAGGTCCAGAAGGATTACTCTTCTGCTAGAATTCTGTATTCCTATTTGGTGTCAGTTTGAGAACACAACTCATGTTTACCACTGGGAATAATTAACAAAAAAAAAAAAAAAAAAAAACAAAATAGCAAGTGAAGTGAAAGTAGAAGATTTTTCATTTCTTAGCACTGAAAAAATTAAGACAACATGACTTTCTGTGAATACAATTGATTCAAATGCCAGGTTTCTTTAATAAACAGTAGAATTAATGAAATGGTTAATGCTAAGGTTATTGACCTAAGGTCTTTGATGAGTTATTTTTTATTGACTGAGTCACTCAGGGTTACATTTTCAACCTCTGCAAAGAAAACCCATTGATTTTGGAAACATTTTTGATTCAGTCTGGTGCACAGACAACAGGTGAATGAAGGACTCAAGTGATAGGGTGGTGGCCATATTGTGGACATAGAGACCTGCTCTTATTTCTCTAACAGCTGTGATTGAGGTAGTAGTACCCCTACTTTATCCAGTTTAGTTATAGCTCCTGAAGGGCTCAGGTGGGAGTTTGTCTGAGTACTCAGTGTAGAAGTAGAAGAGGATTATAAAAAATGAAATATGGACCTGAGTATGGAAAAAAATTGAATTTTTCTTTGATTAGGAGCTGAAGATGTCCTTGACGGGATTGTAAATCACTACTGCCTCACTAGCCAATCCTGTACCTGTGCAAGCAAATAATAATGATGACACTTTCTTTCTCCTTCAGCACACAACAGGAATGCCAATATCCTGAAATCCATAATTTCTGAACTATGATAACTTCTTTCTCTCCTGAATGCACCAATTTGACTGCATCTGTTTTCTTTGGAATGTTTTTCTCATTTAAAGAAAAAAGAAAACAAACAAACCTGCCTCTTTGTTAAGGGATCTTTCATTGTTATCTTACCCTACTCTTTCTAAATCTCTGTATCTGACTTCTTGCTCTACATGCTGTCAGCCATGATGATACATGTCTTCCTCATTTTTGTATGAATGGGAATCATTTTGCTCTTTCAATCACCCACTATGTAATATAAGCCTTCAAAAATGATAGCTATAAGACAAAAGTAAAAAGTGCTGACATACTCAGGAAGCAAAAGCATGTTTGACCACAAGCCTAGAAATCAGCCCCCAAATCTATAGAGAGAAGTCTTGGTGACAAAGCAGGCCTCTAATCTTTTACTAATTTATCCCCCCATGAGGCACCAGTCTATACTTCTCTTTCCAGCAGACTGTATTCACCACTGGCTTATGGATCACCCTGCTCCTTGTTTTCTTTTTTTGTGGCATCAAAGCTCTGGTACTTTTGCCTTCAGTAAACTAGCTTTTTTGGGGAGGCTTAGGGAGCCTTCTCCAAGCTAAATCAAGACCTGCTGAGCAATGAATTGTTCTTGGGAGTGGAAGGCAGGTCTTTAACTCTCCTTCATGATGAATGCACAGGGTTCCAGATATCTCCCTGCCTTGCAAACACTTCAGGTTATTAGGCGCAGTGCAGAGCATCGCCAGTTTCATCTGCTCTGAAAATTCATTCATTAATTTAAAAGAATATAATTGCCCTGCTGCTTACTAGGCCTCGTTTGACCACACTTACGACTTGGGTACTTGGGCCTAGTTTTTGGTTTTGCGTAACAGAATTTGAGTTACGGCTTATAAATAAAATAGAATTAACTCCATTTAATTTTACATATATACAAAGCAAATACCTAAACCTGAGAAAAATGTCTAGTCTCCCTTTACAAACAGTGAGGGAAACAGGTATTTTCAAGGAGAAATTAATCTTACCTATTTCAGATGTTTATATTAGAATGAGATAAATGAATGCCTGTATTCACGTACATGTTCCTTCACCACAAAGACAGTGCGCAGGATGACTAGCTCAGGTGTAAATATCTACACTACTGATGGTGCTACCTTTACTCCAAGGACTCTCACCACTAGTGTCATCCGTGGAACATACAGACAAGACACCTGCAGCTTAAATGTGGCTAAATCCCACCCCAGACTAGATAACCCACATGCCCTGCTGTGTAATTTACTCATCCATCAGTCAAAGGGCGTACATCTGCCTGGAAATAGAGTTGCCTAAAAAGGCCCTTGTGAACCCTTGCTGGATTCTGACATGGCTTTTGTTTAGTTTTATTTGATGTAAGTGCATATATCCCACTTCAGGGAGATGTTTAATTGCCCAGAAGCATTCTTTGTCTAGCCCAAAAATCTTTCAGTGCTTTTCCTACTCTAAATGCTACAATAGCTTTAGAAGGCTCTATGATAACTTACTAATGCATCAGAACTGTGTCAGTTTTAAATACTATTTGGGATAAAAGAAAAAAATGTGGCACAACTATTTAATTTTGACATAATATCAGATAAAATGTTATGCTTTCATACTTTTATAGCTACAAAGTATTGCCTACTTTTTTTAAAGAAATTAAATACATGAAGCAGATGTCCTGTGGGAACAATCTGTTATGGTCTGGCAGCACATTTTCTTTCACTAGCTTGAGATATTGTAACTGAAACATGTACATAAAGTTTAACCATATATGTAATTATGGTAAATAGTACTTTATCAGCGTTCTAGTTATTAAATATCCCCTCAAGATTTAACTGTTCAATCTGTTTTGTTTCTCATTGTCTTCCCATTATTGTACAACTGTCTTTTATATTACATACTATGGATTACCTTATTTTAGCAGTATTTTATGGTCTTACTATTGCTATAGAACCTTCATTTAAAAATGCTGTCTTTTTTATAGGTATGAATAGGTATTTCTGAATCACAATTTTTAAGCATAAAACCTTACTATTAAACTTCCTCAGAAACTGTAATGTTAGTAGTTACCTTCTAGGCATGTTTGCTGGTTGCTAGAACCATCAGTCTCAAAATGCATGGTTTAATGTGTAGTGTCTCTGCTCATGGCAGTGGGGTTGGAACTAGGTGACCCTTTCCAACTAGGTCCTTTCCATCCGTAACTACTCAATGATTCTATGATTGGCACCACACTGTCTCCCCACTGTCTATACCACAGTACATGGTGCTGCTGTTGGCGGGTCCTACCTCAGAACACCAGTAGCATTGACACCAAACTGCCTCTAAAAATTTTGTAGGAAACATGTCAAAATCTGGAGTCCCCCAACACAGCACAGGTATAGTATTGCTTTTGTTTGCTGCTTCCACAGATTCTGTATTCTCACTCTCATGCATCTTGCCTTACAAACGGTAAAGCTGAAACTAAAGAAGAAAATGCTTAGTGAGATTTAGGTCAGGTTTTTGCTTCCACTAAATGGTTACAATCAGAACATGTAAAATGCAACCCTACCTGATACCAGAGATCTCTAATTACTTAGCTCATCTTATCCAGAATTCCTAAAACCTCTTTCAGCCTTTACAGCTATGAATCCTTACAAAGAAGCCCTTATTGCTCAGACTCCAAATGTTAGCTTCAGACGTAACTTCCATTGTTGTTTCTCTTTTAGTTTCGGGTGACAATGATCTTATTTTCACAGGGTGTCATGGTTTGGGTACCCCATCAGCTGCAGCTACGCATTTCTTTTGTGTCCTTTTCTTTCATCAGAAACATATCTTCTAGAATATAATTCAGTATATTTTTTGCCTTGATTACATGCATCTCCACTGTAAATTTTGCTATCAAATACAAGTGGCCTTAAACATTCTAAATTAACCCAGTGCTCTTTACTGACATAACTGGCATAACCAACTGTGAGCTATATAAATCCCTGGCTCTGGGTGCTCTGTGTGTTTGAAGACTATTACTTCTTTGTTCCTATTTAGCCCACTGGCTAACTCTTCCACCAGTCCTGGCTGTTTAATTCAATGGTTTGCAGTCTGTGGTGCACAGAGCCCTGGGGTTTCTCTGCTAACTATTTCTAAAAGGTCTGTGAAAAGTAATTACAGAAAACAACCCTATCATTTCATGTGCTGGCTTTAATTTGTTAGCTAAGGGTCCCATACTTTCAATAGACCTTTTTAGGGTACTGTGGTTTTAAAAAGCCTTATTGATGTTACTTATACATCACATTAGACATTATAGAAAACATCTGTTATACATTTTTTTGTTGATCTCATTATCTCTTGGACTTTACTAACTTTGTATAAAGACCATGCATAACACACTATTAATGAAGGTGGCAGTCTCAAGCATAAGTTGCTTTCCATAGTCATGCCTAAAAGAAAAGGCTTGCCCAAAACAATTCCTCTATTGGGACTGCTTTATACTTCATTACAATTCTGTCTGAACTGCTAATAAATGCTGGTTTATAAATAGCTCTAAGAAATCTATTTGCTTATATCTAACAATTTTAGTTCACAGGCCTACTTTATTTACTGTCTAGTCTTAATAAATTATTTGGCCTAAAATCATTGTATTTTCATATATGTCTTTAGTTCCAGTAAATTATGCTGCCAGGCCTCTAAATGTGTCATGGTAGCTTTTCTCTGAAATCTCAAATGAATAAATTATACAAAGTTTAAGAAAAATTATTTTAACTGTCACATATGATGGTTTAAAGTTGCGCAGATCATCAGCTTTCACTTGACCTATTATGAGATGATTTAGAGAGCTCCAGAATTTGAGGTCATTCAACATTCTTGAACATAAGGATTGAGTAAAAAAAAAGACAGAATTAAGAAGTCTCAGTTTGTTGAATCAAAAAAAAAAAAAAAAAAAAGCTTTGAAACTATTACAGAATCATAGAATCACAGAATAGTTACGGTTGGAAAGGACTTTAAGAGTATCTAGTTTCAACCCCTCTGCCATGGGCAGAGACACCTCACACTAAACTATGTCACCCAAGACACTGTTCAGCCTGGCTTTGAACACTGCCAGGGATGGAACATTCACAACTTCCTTGAACAACCTGTTTCAGTGCCTCACACCCTCACAGTGACTGAGTTTCTTTAAAACTTCCCTGATTCTCTGTTGGGTTGCTCTTAATTCTCATGAACAATGAAGTGTGAAACATCATAATAATAAAAATCATGAGTACAGTTGCAGCTTCACACT
Source organism: Forpus xanthops (assembly GCA_032466535.1). Classification (NCBI taxonomy): domain Eukaryota; kingdom Metazoa; phylum Chordata; class Aves; order Psittaciformes; family Psittacidae; genus Forpus; species Forpus xanthops. The sequence goes on along the minus strand of JASSUY010016266.1, from coordinate 8,645 downwards.
ATGGAGAGAAAAGGTCCCAACCAGGCTGTTTCTCAAAAAACAATCTCTCTGATAAACCACTTATCACACACCACATCCCAATAGGCTGTGTCTTTTATTCTTTGCTCTGGCAGCAAACTTTGTCCTGTTCTTTGAAAAAGGAATATTTTAACATGTGAAATTAAATACAGGGCTTGGATGATCCTTAGGAATTGTCAGCCACAACCATGAACCTCTTCCCTGCTACCTTGTCAATATAATTCCCAATATAGCAATAGCAAAATATGGGCCATGTTTGATGATGACAACAGAGACCAGAACAAGATTTCAATCAAGCCTGTGTATAGCCATTCCTGACAAGAACTTTTCACCCTCTGCGTTTTGCCTTCTGCTAGGCTAACTAATTTTTTGAACTGGCAGATTTGACACTTGGGCTCCGCTGCTTCAAACTATGGGGTTTTGCTAACCTTGCAATTAAGCCTCTTAAACTGCAGGAGAAGTTGTCAATTAATGCTAAGTAGTTTAGTAAGACATTGACATCCCAAAAGTAATAGTATTTTGGCTTGACAGGTTTTGATAGGGAGGTGGCAGCCCTGTTTAGCTTGTCTGTTCCCTAATTCCTGTTGCTCCAGGGAGAATGATGGTAAAGACAGAATTCATGGCAGGACTTGGTTATATTGTATTCCACTTTATTTCACCAGTACAAAATTATTAGGGTCTTAGATTTTGAAAAGTGTATTTCATCTTTCAGTTATAAATTATTCCACAAATTTAAGTAACTCTATTGTTTTTCTAATTTCTGGGTAACTTTTTCTTGACTTGAACATTCATGAGAAGTTACTGTTGCTCAAAGAAACGACTGCAGCATTCACAGCCTGAATAGGCAAATAGAAAGAAAATCAAGAATATCACTGGTTTTCCCACAGCTTTTGCTATTATTTTCCCTAGAGTAGTAGGAAAAAAGAAACGAGTTTTTAGAAATAATTTATTTTCTTCTTTTTAATTTAAGCCTAGTGAGGAATTTGTAAGAATTCTCATTTCCAGTTTACTCCAAAGTAATTCTGTTCTCCATGCTTATATGGTTCTACAAAAATGGTAATTTTAGCTTTAGAATATAGTTTTATGTGTTCTGAGTTGTGCTTGCTAAAACAAAGAAAAAACAAGTGCTAAAGATTTTGGATGTAAATACCTTAAGATTTCTGAATCTTACACTTAGTTTTTAAAAAGAAGGCTTTCATCTTATCCTATTAGCTCTAGTAACACATTTCAAGACAAGTAGGTGTTTATTTCCTTTAATAAAAAATTCTGTACTGAAAGGTGCTGTAGAGCAGTCATATACTGTATTTGATTCTCTAACTTTATTTTAATGACAGAAAGAGCAGAGGATAATTTATTTTTCAGACAAAGGAATATAGGGGAGTAAAACTGTTATAAGTCACTGCTCTGCTCAGATGGTGTAAATGGGGAGAGCTAAGATTTTACTTTAAAAAGGAAAAGTGAAATAGAATGTAATAGCAAATTATAAATAGTCTTCTTCTTATCTGGTTTGTGATATTCTATAACAAGTATATAACCCTCTGCATCATTCTTTCTATCAATTTTGAAGTTTTAACCAGCACTGACTGTTAGCAAAAGACAAACCCATAATGTGTTATCGAATTAAGTATATCTTTCTAACTAGTCATATGGAATTTATTAAAGCTATTACAGAAGATGTTGTGTACTTACACAGTAAAAGCAACAAGATATTACTTTAATGTTTTTATTATTAACTTCATATGAGTCTAACAAGAAAATCTCAACATTTTTTTTATCAGGCTCATAATCCATTTGGCTGAGTTATTCAAATTGAATTAAAACAGAGACTTTTTTTTTCCTCTGGAAAACAATTTCTTTTCTAAGTTAGCTCTTGAATGCATTATTTCTAATTCTTGAACTATGTTTTGTATGATTTTGTAAATAATGTTTTGTAACAAAACATGTAAACAATGTTTGTGCCTCAAACAATATCTAACATACTTTGTCATATGACTGTTCTTATTTATTCTTATTACAGCATCATCAGGCACATTTTAACTTCTCAAGTATATTAAAAACCCAGCCTGACTTCACTTTAGTCTTATAAGAAAACTAGATGTTTAAACATACTTATTGTCTTGTTTTTGAACATATTCTATTTTACATATACATTAATGCTCTAGAAGGCTAATTGTTTTTATTAATGCTTTAACAAGACCACATCTTTTCCCTTGTATTGAAAATAAGTCATCACATATTCCCATCCATGAACATATCACAAAAACCAACAAAACTTTAGTCTTCTTAGGAGGCAAATTACTTTTTGTTTACGTATTTCCATGGACATTGTTGTTAAAAGCAGTAAATAAACAACAAATGCATCACTTATGTAACGAAAGGATGTCATTCTGTACTTATTTCTTTTTTTTTTAGATTTTAGTATATTTTGCCTGGAACTCAAGCAGTGGGTTTTGTCAGTATTTTTACAGGGTTTTTCCTACGTTTTGCAGAAATCGCAAGATTTCAGTAAGCACACTTGAGTGAAAATATGCAGTCTTGAGATATGAAGTCTATATTTCCTGTTTCTCTAACACAATAAACATTGCCTACAGTGAATAAACATTTTTACTGGAAAAGGCTTGAAGAAATGAACAACTATTTTTGTCATCCTGGTAAATTCTGTCAAGGAAATGCCCAGATCTAATACCACTGGGGAAAAAAAGTTCCTTCTTAGAAAACATGTAGGGGTGGTTCTGTCATTTCTCTTGAAGTTTGATTCAGACCAGTTTTTGCTAATAGGAAGCAGTAACTTTCAGAATTGGGGAGGAATTATTTCAGTGATGAGTACCCTTAAAACATAATTACAGAGCTGTAATATGGCTACTTGTATCTCATTTCTGCATTCAACAACACTCCTGAGGTTTTAGATTCAGTACATTCTCAGTGCTGTTTTTGCTGCTGTTCTGAAGCAGTCTTTCTGGCTTAAGGTTTTGGGGAAGAATGAAAAAGAGCTATCTTAGCATGCAGTTTTACAACATAACTAAGTTGATTTGATGGCTAGATTCTGCTGAAGATATGGGTAGCAAAGAGAAATGCCCTCTTCCTGTTTTCTGCCTTTTTTTTTCCTTTTTTTTTTTTTTCAGTATTTACTTGACACTTTATTGATTCAGTTCAGGTTATTGAACTGGAAGAAAATTTACGCTGTTGAAAAGACACAAGCGCAGGTAGGCAGAAGAAGGCAAAGGAAAGGGGAAAAAATGGAAAAGGCATGAGTCTTGCTGGGAGCTAACTGACTCATTTTCAAGCCATAAGTGTTAAGAGTGGCTTAGCTACAGTAACAAACAACCATGGTCTTACAGATCAGGTAGTTCAGATGACCGTCACACATGCCCAAAAGCCTGAAGAGGCCATCATTTCACTGCCTACCCACTCAGCTCCACATTGAGGTTGTGGCAGAGCTTCCCTCTCTTGGTGAGGCTGCACATTGACCACCAACCTGGCTTCTCACCAACCCCTTCCACTCCATCTCATATATTTTCCACTTTGGAAAATCTTCTGCCATCCTCACAAAACTTAATTTTACCTCTGACAGTGATGAAGAACTGCAAAGTAAGTGACTTAGTTCCTTGACCTTGAAACACAGGACACATTTTTACTTTGCTTCCACTGCTGAGGAGCCTGGGCCTGGTTTTGAACAAAAGCAATTATACTGATTTGAAATGAAAAGGCATTTAAAGCTCTTTTGACACAGCAACACAAAGGAACAGGGTCAGTCTTTCCAAGGCTTGAAAATGTTCCCTTCTTTCCTTTCCATTGCCATTTGTGAGAAAGAGTTGAGAGAACCTCTAATGCTAATGATCACTGAGGAACTCTCTTTGTTAAGAAGATTTCCATAATGCATACTTCTTCTGAGGTGTCTATGTCATGATGTGATTCCTTCTGCCAGCTCAAGCATGTCCTCTATCCATGTTCAGAGGCAGAAATCAATAGCAAAACATGCTGAGTGAGTATAATGGAGGCATTCTTAAGCTCTGCAAGTGGCTGAGAGCTCACTCATTGTTGAGCCATTGAGGAAGAGCCCAGTCAAAAAAAAAACCCAACCCAACACAGTATCTGGCAAAGGACACTTTACTTCAGTTAACTTTGAAAATCAGCAAGGGATAGAACAGAAGATACACCTGGATGAAGAAGTGACTGATGTATTTTCTGTTATAAGGCAGGAAAATATAAACCACTGCAAGATATTGTGCCCTAAGCTTCTTCCTGCTTCTTTGCCCAATGTTACAAAAGCCAAGTGAACTTGAAAATATGGAGAAATAAAGTGCCTTTATTTTCTAATATGTAAATTGCAATGGAATCTGTAGCACATTATTATAACCACCATAGAAACTAATATTAATTGCAAATAACACTGAAAGTATGCGAATCAAAGTTTGTTCTAGTCTGACTCAGAAAGCAAAGGAATTCTGTTCACAATACTAGTCTTTGTTTCCCTTACAGCAAAACGTACTTGCATTAGTCATTTTATGGTATTAAGAAACATTGATAATTGCCCTTTATAGTTTTTCAAGCATCACAATTTAGTACACCTATAATTGAAAAGATGGATTTTGCAATCAAAAAGTAGAATGCAGAGAGTGTTGCTATGCAAAAATGAAGAATTTCCTCTTTCTTTAGCTTATTAATTTTCAAATAATGCTTCAGGGCTTGTTGTGATAGTTCTTTACAAGGTAGTAAATATATAACTAAACAGACTGTCTAGGCTGAAAACTAATTACCATTAGAAACTGAAGCATTTGGGCTTGTTATTTCTGCAAATCAAACAACTCTGAATACAATCTCCATATTAAATAAAATGTTCAGTGAACCATGAAGCTCTTCACAAATCTGGACTATGTTTTAAGAAGCCCTTTTTTTAGTTATTGTTATATGCATGTCGTTGCATGCAGAATAGTTGGAATATTAAAATATCTTTTATACTGAAGGGTGGGGAGAAGAATTAAAAGATTGTGTTAAAACTCAGGTTTGGGAGTTTTTAAGAGTTACTGCTTAGGAAATAAATGTGGGAAATGAAGTGTGCATCTTGAAGTGAAATATTTTTACATATATACAGAAATCATGATGGGGAGGAACATACTGAACTTGCTATCTCATTTCTATGTCCTGTGGACAGAAACCTTAAGGATAGCAAAGCTGTAAGAAGGAGTATTTGTAATGTGTGCCTTAAAACTGTAATATATGGCTATATATTAGTATATTAGCATTTCTAAAATATTTCCATTATATGTTTAATAATTAATAAAGTTCTTAAGACTAAAAATAGACAGTTTCTTTCTCAAAAAAAATACCTTTTTATTTCCAGAGCTGCATTTATATCAAGACAATAGCCAAGGAGCAAACAACAGGTATATATAGTAGGATGAACCTTTTGTTAAAATATTAGAAGGAAAATGAAGAAAAAAAGAATCCACAGAGGCTAAAAAGCACCAACATCCTGTATCACAAATGCATATATGGGTGAGGGTAGAAGACTGGTTTTGGAATCATTCTTCAGACTAATTGCCTGGTATGCTGCCTGTGTTTCTGTCAAAAAACATGAAAGGAAAGTGCTGACTGATTATATATATTGGAATATCAAATTAGGATATACATTCTGAAATATATGGAGAGAATAAAATACACATATAAAAAGGCTGCATTTTTATCAAGGCTTTCTGATGGTGATACAAACCATCTAAGGGAACTCAGGTACTTTTACACAGTAGCTGTCATCTGACAGCTGAAATAAAATATAACTCTATGTACAAAAAAAGAAGGGGAAAAAATTGTTCAAGTGAGAAAACAGCTTCAGATACCCACAAAGATAGACAATGGTACAGAATTGCATCATATCTCATGAACATAATTCAATCTAGTGCATTTTTCCATCAAAGGCTATACTAAATAACATATATTGCTTTGTAGCACCTATAGCAGTTAGGAAAGTAAAGTGATTTAAATGTATAACCTCTTCTTTTCACACACTCTGTCCCACATGCCTTTATCCAAGCAGAGTGATTTGTTTGTTTGGCTTTGTTAGAGTCTAATTAAGATGGGAACTTGATGAGTGCTCATTGAATAGAATTCATTCTGGATAAAATAAGGTAGCAATACTTATTGGTGAAGAAAAATAATTGGAGGACTGCATGGAGGGATTAGCTCCTTTGACTAAAGTCATACACTCACCCTGTGCTACAGAGTTTCTAGACTGAATATTTCTTAAATCTTCAGCTGTTTCAAAATGTTTGGACAGGAAAAAGTAAGTGCTATAATTATGGAGAATGTGTGCTGTATTCATTATACAAGACAGGAAGCCAAATTGCTGTTTAAAGCAAAAACTTGACTTCATATTAGCTATTGAGTGTTCATAAAATCACTCCTTTCCTTCTTTTTCTGCTTTCCTTTTCCCCAAAACAGCTGCAGTCTCTGGGAACTGAAGGCCAGATTTTCCAATGAGCTAACTTAAAACAACTTTAAACATAGCTTTTCAGCACCCATTAGCCCTAATCAGAGGTGGAGATCTCCTCCAAAAATATATCATATAGGAAGTCCAAGCTAGCTCTCCAAGGTCAGAGACAGGGCAACCTCATTACTGGGTAAATTAGAGGAGCATAGGATTTTGAAACATCTCACAGAAAATGATTCAAATAAACCCCAGCTTCTGTGATGGGAAGAAAACAGGATAGAAACAAACAAAAAAAAACCACTTGAGCAGCCAGACTTGAAGATGGCATCAGCACCCAAAGAATGCAAGCAATTTCTTGATATGCTTATCTTAAAAATATGTCTGGCCACAGTGATTGGCATAATACTCAGTTCTATTCTGTATTGACTTTCTAATCTCCACTGTGTTTTGTAATAGGTATCACAATTAGAAAAATCTCTGATTTACTGATAAACATTTTTTAAAAAATCTATTGCAGGGATTCTTTCTTTGGAAACCACAGTTCCCTTTTTTGTGTAAATTTTCCTAAACCGACACAAAAAGATCCAAGTGTAGTGGTAGTTTAAACTTATGAGAGCAAAAATTTAAAGAATCAAATGTATGCTTTTCTAAATGCAAATGAAGATGAATGGAAGAATATTAAGGTATTTAGGTTTCTAATTACTCTTCAATATTCATCTTTCATTCTGCTATTTCTAGATAACTGTTAAGAAACATTTAATGTTAGAAGTAGTCACTATAACGTATGACAGGTGATAGGTCTGGACGTAAGGAGAATGAATCTTAACAGAGCTTACTGAGTTAATCTTTCTGTTGGCATAGTAATATTTAGTTTCTGGTCCTTGATAGTATGATTTGCAAAGACATTTTTAACTGTTGCAGTTTGTTTAAATATTTATTTTAATAAAACCACAGTGAAAATATATTTGCTGCTTTAAACAAACTGTTTCTAGAATGCCAGGACTCACCAGGATACATGACTCAATTTTCTGACAGCTGATGTCTGTACAGTAGATGTTTAATAAATGGAGACATTTTATACTAAGTTTTTGCAGATTAATATTTATCCAGTAAAGACATATGTATTGGAAATTTTTGTTTTTTAAAATGAGGTCACTGCTTTAAAAATGTAAGAAATACTGTCAAATTTAAAATGCTCTTTTTTTGACAAGAATTCAGTAACTGCACATAAAGAGTGCCTTAATGTCTGTGACAAGAAAAACATCTGCTTCAGCAGTGGAAATGGAAAGCTAATACTCCAAATAAGCAAAGGAGGCTTTGAAAAAAAAAACCCAAACCAAAACCCAACCAACAACTGCTATAAACCTTACCCAAAACTCACACAAATTCTTCTTTGATCAAGTTAGTTCAAATGGAACTAACATCTTCCTCTTCCAATTAGCTTCATATCCTCTATCCCTATTAGCTTTCTTTCCCCATGCTGTTTTTCACCAGATTTCTTGGTTTTATCTTTATTCTGCCTTGGAGGGAGAAGACTAAACCCAGTGTGCTGTAACCTGGGCCCACACATCCCCTTAGAGTATCCCCAAGGCAGTATGCACTCACAGTTAAAGTTGTAGCTGCCTCCATATTCCACCTGCCTTTGTGCTATGTGATCCCTTCTCATACTGCCTTGCTTAACACCTGCTAAAAGTCTTCACATTGGAAGACATCAAATTAGCTGAGTATGTCCTATCTCTTTTACATTGCTGATAAGTATACACTAGGAGGCTTTCCCCACACATGACCCATAAAGAGTCCAAACTTTAGGCCCACAGTGTGTCCCAAAGTTTACGTAAACCAGGGTATACTTGTATCCAAACAGCACATCTCAGGCCCACATAAGAAATACATTATAAATCTAGCCATTGCACTGTCAGTATGTTGACAATTTTTATTAGGTGAATGTCTATTTTGTCACCTTCTGCATTTGCATTACTACAACTTGATTGAGATTTAGAGATTTGTGATTGATCTCAGGCTAGCTGAATCCAAGTCCAAGAGCACAGAAACTGCAAACACTATCCTTAGTGCGTTCAATTAGGACAGGTGAGGTTTGCTGGACTTGTATGAAATACTTGGCCAGATGACCCTCTACTCTGCTCTCGTGAGACCTCACTTGGAGTATTGTGTGCAGTTCTGGTGTCCTCAACATAAAAAGGAC
>JASSUY010016264.1:0-24106 GCA_032466535.1 Forpus xanthops | reverse complement strand
TGGGGCCCGCCTGGAAAGCGTGCGGGCACTGGCCAGCCTGTTCCGAGAGGCGCAGAACAGGTTAGCGGGGAGGAGGGGTCTCTCGCGGCCACGTGCGCCGGGGAAGGGAGGTCCTACCGCGGGAAGTGTTGGTGCCAGCGGGCCTGGGAGGTGTCTGGCTGGCTGCTACCTCCAGTGCTCTCTTGCCCTCGGGCAGCGGGGTCCGTAGGGAAAGGGTCCTGCCTTACCGACAGCGGAACTTGTCGTGTGCTGCCCTCCCTGCTGTGAAATCTCTGCCTTCCCCCCAAGAGCTGTTGATGTGGGACTCGGGGCCAGTAGGGTGACCTGTTCCTCTCTCCATTCTTTTGGGGTCCCATGAGGAGCTGGCAGCCTGTTCATCTGCCTAAGGCAGGCCCAGGGCAGGGAGGAAAACTTTGTGCCTCCTAATCACAGATGACAGCAGTTGCACTAAAGGCAGGTGTGCTCAGGTCCTCACTATGGGGCAAAAAGCCACGCTGAGCCCCTGCAGTGTGGCTAGAAGTAGGTAAGGTATGCATATCTGGGGCTTTGCTGGGTGACTGTTTCATGCACCTGCGAGGCCAAGGCTTTGAGATGAGGGTGGTTGTAGGCAACTGCTATGCAGTAGGATGGGCTGCAGGGGCTTCAGTGGGAGGAAAGGTTGGATGCCCCTTTGTGTTAGGATAGGGAGAGAAAACATGGGGCTGCTGTGGGGGGTAGCAGTGGCTGTAAGGTAAGTGGGATCTCTGCAATATTGCATGCCTCTTGTTGGTTATGTGAAGGTTGGGCATGCAGAGGTTCAGCTGTGTGACAGTGCTTAGAGTAATGCTTTTCACTCTGCCTGGGAGGTGGGAGGAGGCATAGGTTGATGTGCAGCTTGTACTCACTCCTAACAGAAGCAGTTTGAAAGTTACTACACTTAAGAATGAAGAAATCAAACTTCATAGCTTGGCATAAAATTATGGTGCTGGATGTGCTTCCCCCACCAGCATCCCTCCCCTCTCTTTTCTTCCTCCCCCTCCCCCCCCCCCCAATTCCCAGTTCTAATTTTGTTAATTAAATCCAGATTTAAAAGTTGGGGCGGGGGGGAGTGAAGATGTACTTTTTATATTGGAAGAGAGTAGGTCCTATGCAAATTTTGGACTTACATGCTGATGTTTTCCCTGACTGTTTCTTGCCTTCTGTGAAATCTGTGACAGTGTTTGACAGAGGAGTAGATATTCCCCCAAAATAGCCAAGTTTTGTGAATACAGGTGGGCCAAAAGAGAGACGCTGTAACTGCCCTTCTAGAAGGACAAAGCTGTAGTGTTAGCTCACATCCAGAATGGATCTGAGAGCAACTTTGGCAATAAATTTGCCAACTTTGGAAAATGCTGAACCAGAAGACACAATCCAATGGGTGTTTGGTATTTGAAGTTATGATACTTAGTGACGATTCTTTTGTTATTATGTGATTGTTCAGTGCTTGTGCAAACAAAAGTAATTTTAAAATGTGAGTGCTAGTGGTCTGTAATTCAGAAGCAAGTAAGTTGGGAAAACACTGCTTCGGTTATGAGACCATGATGTGGAACTTGGGAAACTTGAATTCAGCTGTGTGCTTTAGCTGAGACTTCCAGTGCTTTTGAGCAGAGGACTTGATTTCTTTATGCTTCCATTACTGATCTACAAGGAGAAAATGGTTTTATTCTATTACAAGGATATTGTGAATATAAATACTTCAAAGGCTTTATAGGGTATCTGTTTATAGGTATGGAATTGTGTAAGTATCTAAAACATGGAATGGAAATGCAGATTTACAAGCTTCTGGATTCTTTGCGTAGCTCTTGACTAGTTTCATGGGTTTTGGAGACCTGGTCTTTTGAACAGGGTTGTATTAATATTTTAACCCTGTTCGTGACTTTGTACAGTTCTGTTTTTAAAGTCAAGCATGTAGATCTTGCAAGGAGTGACAGTAATCATTCTTTTTCATGGATACAGGATTCTGATTCTTTGTTTTGACTTAATGCGAAATTGTGTATGTCTTCCTTGTCTGAGAGCTTGGCCACTGTACTGTTTGCTTCTGCTTCCTTTTGTATTCCTGCAGAATACTTGATGCTGAAATCAAGGACAGGTGGGAGTAGCAAATTGGGAAGATCCTGTTTAAGGCAACAAAATAAAGGAAAGAGAAAGCTGTGGAATACTCACAGAGCAGTTCTGTACAAATTTCATGGCCTGTTTACAATAGAAGGTATTTTTGAATCTAAAATCTACTTAGCAGGCTTTTTGCTAGTTTTATAGACTGATATTTAAAGATTAGGGAAACACTTGTGAAAGGAAAATCCTTTAAAGAAACACATTTTAAATACTTGTAGCTGCTATTTTTATATGTATGTGAATCTTTGTCATACTGCTGGAAAAAGACTTCTTTTTAAAAATAGTTCTAAGCACTGCTTGGAACAGTTACCTGAAGCCACTCCTGGCTGATTTCTTAATGTTAGCTAAATGCTTCCTACCCTTCTCACTAATTTGAGAGTTTAGTTTTTGTGCAGGATGATTTTAATTAAATTCCTTTGTAGTGCACATTCAAATTGCATCGATGCTTAAGTAAGAGTTGATTAAAATTTTCTTTGAATAGAATCCTTTGTTATACCAAGCACCCTTTAAATCATTCCTTGTTCATTTGGAATACCTTTTGCTTGTTCTATTAGGCTTTTCTTTTCTGTTGTAGGAAGAGATTTGATTTCTGCCCAGAAAGATCTGGCTTCAGCACATGTGATTTTTCTTTCACGGTGTGTAAGAGAGTTTTGGAGTGCTGTCTCTCCCCATTGATATGTAAAAATCCGTATCTCCTTCCACATCCACAGCGAGGGCGGGCACTTTCTGGTGCAACTCATACTTGCTTTGTTAGGATGAGTTTTGTCTTTGTATTTCTCTGGAAATGTCTACACTCCAAGGTTGGGGTTTTTTAACTTCCAGTCCAGAATTGAAAAAAGAAGTTGCCACAATGGCTCCAGTATGCTTGTGATCCAGCATCTGGCGAAAACTTCTGTTTTGCTGCATAACTCTGTAATGAGAGTAGAAACTTTTCCAGATAAGAATAACTTTTAAGGTGTTGTTTTAATGGTAGAGTCACAAGAATGTGCACAAAAGTACTTGCAGCTTTTTTTTTTTTAATTTATTTTACTTCAAATAATTGAATGTTGGATAATAATACATTTCTGTATTTTTAAGTTGAGTCAGGAAATGGTTTCATGTTATAATCCAACTCATGGTGTAGACATATACAAAGGAAACTGCAGTTGGACCAAGAGTTTTTCTATTTTAGAATAATCTTAGTGTTTAAAAACTCAGTAGACTAACAGCTAATGGTTCTGTATGGCATCTTTACTCAATAGAGAATACATGACTTTTGAGTGTTTGGGACAGGGCCTGGCTGGGTGCTCCTTTACCAGACAGTAGCTATTCTGATGTTCAGAAAAACTTGTATCTGGATGCATTTGCCATGTATATTGTGGCACATCAGCCACTGAATCTCTTTTGGCATGCATACCTGTCATGAAGCGGCAGGAGCTGTACCACTTCTCATACATCAAAGGTTCAGGAGCCATGAATGTCTTTTCTTAGATCTTGGAAACTAAGTAAAATTCCAAAGCTTCTTTCTGGTTATGTAAGCTCCACTGTTTTCTTTATGACTGAAACCAGCTCTGCTTTTGGTCTTTGTTTACTACTTTAGTATTTTCTCCTCAGTATTAGAATTGTAGGATCTTTAGGGTTGGAAAGGACCTTAAAATCAACTAGTACCCTCTAAAATGTATCTAGATGCTATGGTCAGCTTTTTTAATATTTTAATGTAGATGGAGATTGTGTAAGTGTATTGATTTTGATCAACTGGGAGGTTGTAAAATAAAACACGTATTTCCTGGAGTTCTGATCCATAATGTTGTAGTAACTTAATGGCATTTGTAAACATTGTTGTATTTCTTACATTACAGGTACTCACCCTTCTTTGTAAGTCTACCCTACACCGTAACAGACTTCAATATTGGATGCAGTGTACTGTCAGTAAGATGTAGATGAATATGAAAGTGTCATTGTTGAAACAACAAAAGTGACAGGAGGCTTAGGAAACATGAAGTGTAAGCAAAGGTGGTGAGAATTGTTTTTGTTTTGTCTAGGAAAGAGAATGTAGCAGGAGCAGTGGTGGGACATACAGTCTTCAGACCTGTTTAAAGGTGTTACAGGTAGGGTGTGTAGACATGGCATTTAGGGACATAGTGATGGAGTTGGCAGCCTTAGGTTAATGGTTGGACTCAATGATCTTAAGGGTCTTTTCCAACCTGAATGATTTTATGTTTCTGCAGTTTGATTTATGAACATGTGTTCTCTTACAATAAAGAACAGGTAGAATTTCTAATTATGCAGATGTTTAGACCTTAGAGCAAGCAGCTGAATGCAGCTAATACTGCATCATCCACTGATGTTTGATCAAGAAGATTTTAAATTCTCCTTTAGGAAGAGTTTTCTGTGTGACCATCTTTTGTTTAATATATATTTATGTAATATTACTTTCCATTTCATCTAACTTTCTTGTATTTCTGAACCTTGTGTCTTGGATCCTAACTTTCCTGTTTGATCTTGTGTACATGACAAGCCTGTTTTAGGTTCAAGGAGGCTTCATCTGGATTTCCCTTTTTTGATTCTGGTTAGAAGTATTAGATGAGTGCATTTATTGGACTTCCCTGTAGCAATGCCATAAACACTCTTTGGTGTGGTTTCTTTTCAGCATGAAATACCTAAAACTAAGTTAGCAATGTTTGTAATGTGTTGCTCTCATATCTTTTCTGAATATAAAGTCAGGGAAGAGAGCATGTGAATAGCTGTAGTTTGGAAGTGTGCATATCTGTGTGACAGAGCATCTGCAGATGTGCCTGTCAGCCCTGGGGAGTCTGGTCAATCTACGTGGTGCAGCAGCATCAGCTCTTTCATCCATTCATAAGATGTCTCCTTATATGCTTATGGTTTTGTAGTAGTGTTTTCCTAGGTCTTGATACTCTAAGAAGTGACATGGTATTTTTTGTATTGGCATTGTTGTCTGCTAAAATAGGTAGAGTTGACTTTCTCCCTTGGCTTTGATTCACACACTTGAAAATTATGCTGGTGCAGCCACTGGCTTTCTCCCTGACTTCACTTTCTCCCTCTGGTGAAATCTGTGGCAGGGTATTTTATAATGGAGCTTCTGATACCTTTTTCTTCTGAAATATCTAGTGCTGGACATCTAGACTGTGTTCATGAACTAAAGCAATTCCTAATTCTTAACAAACCATGTGGTGTCATATATAAACATGCTAGCTATGTGCATTAGGGAGACTTCTTTTTAAAATTAAGATTCCAAAGAGCTTTTGGAAAGCTGCGAGGAGTACTAAGGCAACACTAATCTCCTGCAGCTCATCTGAAAAGGCTGGTGGAACGATTGTGTGCATGTCTTTTGCTCTCTCTACTTGAAAGATATTATATACTATGAATTATTAAGAGATTGGTGCAGAAACATTTTTGTGTTTACGGGAAGATTGTCATAGGCTTTTTCGTAGCAGTGCATTTTTACTGTTGTTGTTCATTACAAATTCATTTGTTTCAGAGAAATAGCAAAAGAAAGTGTATTTCAGGATCTCCTGGAAATCCTGAGAAGCACCTCAAGTGAGATTGAGCAGGCCTACAAGGACTCCTGTGAATTGGTCGATCTAGACACCTGCCTGCTGCTTGTAGCAGAGTGTTTCAGATGTCTAAGGAATGCCTGTGTTGAGTGTGCCAAGAATCAGCATGTCATGAGGTATAGTTATGATCCATTTTAACCCATCCAAAAGTATAATGTTATGATATTTGTGTGGTTTTCTATAGACATTATTATTATTTTACGTTGCTGTGTTAGTTGATTTATTAACTGGTATTTCCTGCTTAATTCAATCCCTTGATATTAAGTATACAAAAAAACAGAAATAGCTGACCTATTTGTAGGTCAGAGTTTGGGGCACTGCTGAATAATAGAACAGAGTATTTGTGCCCTTAGTACAAGATGATTAGGCAAATGATATGAGTCTTTTGGAATTCTGACTGTAGAACTATAATTTTTTTTTTAATTTTTTTATTAAACGTAATTAATAAGTAGGTAGTCTTAATTATGAATTACAGGATTACTGTGTTTTTTAAGGTACATGTGTATCTGTCTGGCGCTCATGACAAAGTATGACATGTAGAATTGTGCATATCAACCCTGATACATATACAGGTAAACTGATACTACTGGATGATAAGAAGTGAGTCTGGCTCCTTAAGTTATTTGCACTCTCTTTGCAACATCCAGGGGATGCTTGGGATACAACCAGTTGTAGTTATTGAAAACATGGTAATCTGCAGTTCTTAAAAAAATAAAAAAATCTAAACCAAAAGCAAGCATCCCCTGTAAGAACCCAAACCCCATCACCCCCCGAAAAAAAACAAACCGTAGCAAAAAATCCGAACAAAAAATGTGGTTGTAAGTTTGTTACATCATGAAGAATTGTTGTGGAGCACACTCCTAAAATTGGGTTCGTAGGGCTTGTCAAATATGGCTTATTGAAGTAAATATGATTTTGACATGGGACAAAGTTGCAGCTTCTGTTCAGGGGCAGAATTTTGTTAATGCCACAAAGTTGCAGGATTTTTCTTAGAAGGTAGTAGCTGTAGAGCAATGTAAATTTAAGTTCAGGCTCTTGCATTTTTGTCCTAGCAGTGGTAGCACTCGTGTTATGGGTCAAGGAACTGCTCTGACAGAGTCTATATGCTTTTTATAGATGTTTGCTGGCTGGATGTTCAGCCAGACTGGGTTTCTTATTGTAAGTTGCTGTGTCTCCGTAGTTACTCATGTTTGCAAAATGTGGGAAGTAGAATTGTGGGGCTGGGAGCTGATAAGGTTGTCCTTTTCACTAGCATGATGGACACAACCTACTTATGGAGATCTTAGTTCCATTTATTTTGTAAAGCTGAAAATTTCATCTGCTTATACTGCATTCTTTGACTTTTTTTTACTCTGTAGCATGCACATCCTGACATGTATATTGTCTACCTCCAGGATTGCTGATCTTTGGCTGTAGAATTATTTTGATGGTTTTGATTCCAAATGGCTTCACTTCACCGATTTATCCTATCACCATGTTTTTTCATATCTAGCAATATTCAAGGTCAGGTTGGATGGGACTTTCGGCTA
Organism: Forpus xanthops; assembly: GCA_032466535.1. Classification (NCBI taxonomy): domain Eukaryota; kingdom Metazoa; phylum Chordata; class Aves; order Psittaciformes; family Psittacidae; genus Forpus; species Forpus xanthops. The sequence continues at coordinate 16,890 of JASSUY010016264.1, read as the reverse complement.
CGAGATGTAGTGGAAGGTGTCCCTGCCCATAGCAGGGGGGTTTGACTAGATGGCCTTTAAAGTTTTTTTTCCAACTCAAACCATTCTAACTATAATTCTTTATCCTTGGAGAAAGATGAATTATTAACTTCTCTACTTCCCTCCAAGAGTTTTGTATGCTTGCTTTTGAACTGGCTCTGTTGTTTGTTTGCTGGTGGTCACTGATCACTTTGTTGTTAAATAAAATCCTCGAAGTTTATTACTAAGTCGTGTACAATGACACTTGAACTTCAAACAAAGCAAAGCTTTTACACAAATAAAGCTGTTTAAATTACAGGAATGACCTGCTAATTTTTAACATCTGATTTAGAGGAATAGCAAAAAGAGAAAAAAGGGTGCTTAGTTCTGAAGGTACTGTGTCCAAAATTGTTAGTACGCAAGCTGATGTAGTAAACCTGTTTGCTTTGCCTCCAGTGGTAGTAGTGTGGCTACTGATAGAATCATAGAATAGTTAGGGTTGGAAAGGACCTTAAGATCATAGAGTTCCAGTCCCCCTGCCATGGGCAGGGACACCTCCCACTAAACCATGCCACCCAAGGCTATGTCCAATCTGGCCTTGAACACTGCCAGGGATGGAGCATTCACAACTTCCCTGGGCAATAGGCACAGCTAAGTAGGAGAAACTGCCATCTATTTGAGAGCCTCTGAAGATGTTAAAGACTTGCTGTTAACTTCAGTGAAAAGCCTTTTCACTTTGAGTGCATTTCATATAAATGTATTTTTTCCTGGATTTAATAACAGGAACCTGGGTCTCATCTCTACATCTGTCCATTTGATCAAATTGCTTCATGGAATACAAATCAAAGAAGAATTGTTATTGACTGGTAAGGTTATGGGTTTTGTTAAACATATAGACTGCACTGTATTTCTTATGTGGGAAGTCTTGTGGTGGTATGATGTCGCCTTGCTGATGCATTTTTTTCATAGATTTGTTTAATTGTTTATTGAATTACAGTTAAGAATTCTGGGGGAGAGGAGAGAGTGTTTTTCTTTACTCTGCTTGAAGAAAATTCAGCCTCACATCTAGTCCTGTCGTATTTCCACTCAACTGTTCCCTGTAGATTGTTAAAGGAAATATATGTGGAAACTTCTTTAAAATTAACCAACTTATTTGAATTGCAAAAGGGAAAAGTTCCTGTAATATCTCCATTCCAAGTACGTTCTACTGTTTGACTATCTTTTTGTCTGATCTGCAAGCACAGTGAAATAAATGAATACTAACTTTTTATTTTGATGACGCTTGAAATAATTTAGATGATTCCGGGAAACAAATTTTGGCTGTGACTTTTATGAATTTTTTTTTAATTTTTTTTTTTAATTTAGTTTTTTTTACTGTGATTGCTGTCCAGTCAGTGTAAGTGCCAAAAACTAAGCACTGATTTGAGTAGTGTCCAGATTTCCCTAATGGATGAAGGCTTTTCTTCATGCAGTGAAGAGAAGATCTGACAGGAGTATCCTTCCGCCTTAATGGCAGTCCTTACTCCTGATTTCTAGCAAACTCATTTCACTGGATATTACGACATTTTCAGTAACTTTCTTCTTTATAATCTCTTTCTCTCTGTGTATTTGGAGCTTGATATAGGGCATTGAATCCCAGTCTTTATTGTCTGTGGTTACAGAGAGTAGGGAACATTTGGTTTCTCTTGCTGCTTTTATTTCTTTTCATTCCCATTACTTGGAGGAGGTTTTTACTGGGTTCCTGTTGCTGCTTTATATCATTTTGTGAAAGCAAATGGAACTATTGTCATACTTTAACTTAGCCTCAAACACCTTTATGAAGCTGGGAAAGAGCACTGTAGTCCAGGATACTCTTTTTTTTCCTTTTGCTGCTATAATTGGCTCAAAATGAACCCTTTCAGGCATGTAACAGTGCTGTGCTTAAGCCATGTTCAGTCCTTCATCTGTTGCTGGAATCCTTCTTTCAGGGAAGGATCAGTGTTGCACAGTCCTTCAGTGTGGAAGGACCAGAACTAAACCCTGTTTGTGACAAAAAGAGGGCTTGCTCAATGACTGTTAAGAGGAGGAACTGATAGCACACAGGAGTGACTTTCAAGCTGTGTCACACAGTTGGGCAGGGAAGACTGGGAAAGGGCATGAAGGGCAAGAATGTCCTTCTCCACAGCTATGAAACTCTTCCTAGACCAGCAGGAGGAGAGGAAGAGTGATGGCAACTGAAATGCTGTTTTTGTCTGGCCTGATGTTGACCCCAAGGACTAGGGTCCTTGACAGCAATAGGCTCAAAAGGCTACTGTGGGGCAGTGGAGTTCCCACCTTCAGCCTATTCGAAGCTTGAATTGAAGCATGGGAATATCACCTTTCACTGGTACCTCCCAGCATTTGCAGGAGAGTGAGTAGGATGTACCTCTCGTTGGTTGAATGCATGGCCCGATGTTTCCTCTTTAATCCATTGGTAACTGACCCCTCCTTGATGGGTTATCATATGCATGTGTGCTGTTCTGCTGCTGCTGTTGGGGTCTGAAGAAGCAGCAGTGAATGTTACTTGGCAAAAAACAAAGGAGGGGCAGTAATTTGGTTAACTGCTTTAGACTCCTTTTCCTAGTGTCATGGTTTAAGCCTTTATAACCCACACAGTCACTCTCTCACTCCCCCCTCTTTTTCCCCCTGCACTCAGAGGGGTGGGAAGGAGAGTCAAAAGAATGCAACTCCCACAGGTCGAAATAAGAACAGTTTAGTAACTAAAGTATAACACAAAACCACTACTGCTACCACCAATAATAATAATGACAAGGCAAATACAAGGAAAGTGAATACAACTGCTCACCTCCGATACCCAACCAACCAAGCAGTGCAGCCCACCCTTCTGGGTCTCTGCTCTCTGTTTTTTTTTTTTTTTGCATCCTGGGCATGACATGCTGTGGTATGGAATACACATTACCAAGCAGTAACTGAAAACACTGGTGTTATCAGCACTGGTCCCAGACCAAAAGTCAAAACCACAGTGCTGTACCAGCTACTGTGAAGGAGAAAAATGACTGCTACTGCTGAACCCAGGACACCTAGCCATAGGATGTTGTAAAATCTTTTTTTATCACTATTGAAAAATAACAGGGCAGAACAATTTTAATATTTCAGTAAAAAGTATTTTTTTACTATTACTCTACATAGCTATTCAACAAATGAGTTTGAGTTATAACTAAAATGTATGTATTGACCCAGGATGGATGGTTCATTTGATACTGTGTGTAGTATTGATCTCACTGGGAAACATCTGTGATGAGCATGGCTGGGTATTCCATGTAAGTTAGACAACAAAAAGTTTTTTAGACAAGCAAGCGTTGCTAATTCCTTGCTGAATGATCTGTTCAACTTTGTTGTGAGTGAAAATTAGCTTGTGCCTAGAGCACCAACCCATTCCGTAGGGCGTACCTCGGAAGTTAGCAGTTACATTCCACTGTGGATTATTAGTCATACTTTCAAAATAGATGCAAAATTGGATAGCACTGTTGAAACAAAAGAAACCCCTGAAATTAGTAAATATTATTGTGTTTATTAGCTATATTTCTACTTCACGATTGATTCTCCTTCTCGTATTTCACATAGGAAATCAGGTCACAGGGCTAGAGTAACAATCTGTTTTGTTTTAGCAGATAATTAGGTGTTAAGTGGAATACTTCAAGTTGTTCATTTAGATGTGTGTCCCATTTCTGCCCTGAAATGGCTGCTTGGATTTGGTGATCCCTCTCGGTGCCTTTTTATATTCTTCAGGTATTTTAATTACTTTAATGTTTCTTCCATTACAACAAAATGCAAGGATAAAGCATTAGTGCTCTATCACAGAGTGAACGCTAAATGTTCCGTTATGTCCCTGTGAAAAATTCCCAGAGCAAATCATTGTAGACTGAAGAAATTTGAAGTTCCTACATTATTGTATTTATGAAGAAGAGAGATTGAAAACTCTTTATGCGAACTGGATAATTAGTTTAGCCTCATCTGTGGTGTGTTTTCTCTCGTTATCCATTGGTAACTGTTAAGACTGGTAGGTCTGAATGATGTGATGGTTTTTGTAGTAAAGTTCAATGTAGTACAATTTGTAATGGATAAAACCATTAATGAAATAAATTATGTATTGTCAGGCACTACTGTGACCAGTGTGGTATTTCTAAGGGAGGAGACATGATCAAAGCAGCAAAAAGGAAATGCTGTGCAAAGTGATGCAATTATAATCTGTTGCTAAGATTTATTCAATTGAATCCAGACTGCTTTGTGTCTTCTTTGCTAGGAGAAAGACTTTTCTTAATAGTTTATCTTAGGCCCAAGTGTTATGGCTAATTTGCCTCCTCAGTGTATTTACTGAAACAATTCTAATACAAGTTTTCAGCATATCTCTTTTTTTTTTTTTTTAAACGCTGTAAAAAGCTAGATGAATTCCTGAAAGCTTGTAATGTACTTGTTCCTGCCAACTGTTGAAAAAGCTGTTGTTTAAGTATATGGTATGCCACTGAGGCAGTGGGCCAGAAAAGCTGAAGGTGAGTTAGTATGACTGTCCTGGAATATCTTTTTAAGGCTTGAGAGAAGTTTAAAAATAACCAGTTATTGGCATATAAAGGTTGTCCAACTCCACCTGCAAGCCAGTCATCCCTGTAGTAATATTCTCTTTTCTTTTTATGCATATATTGAAAGAACATTTTTAGGCCCTTCCTGTATGGTGTTGTTACAGATAGCTGTTTGGCCCCTCTCTTTCTCCCTGCATACCTCCCAGCTGTAGTTGTATTTTGTAGCCTGGTTTCTCTTGTAATTTCTTGTGATATTTAGTATTAATTTGTATTGAGCAATTCATATTATGCAGTACTTAGAGAAGAGAGCTTGCTCTAAGGAGTTGCACAGTGAAAGCCAACACCTAGATGAGTGCAGGGCATTGATAGGCAATGATGCTAAACAGGTGTTTGACAATTTGCTAAATGTTTGGGCAGCATGAAGACTAATTTGTGACAGATAAGTCACACATACTTGTAAATGCTGTTTTCTAATTGCTCCAGCAGTCCTCCCTCTTCTCCACAAAAGCTAGAACTCAAAGTTCTATCAAGTAAAGAAAAATTAAAGTGCTGCACTTCTTGGGCAGTATCTGACAACTGGGTTTCACCTCAGTATTCTTGTAACTGTACATGCTGAAGGTCTAGAAAGTGGATGTGGAGCTTGGATATTCCTGGTGGGGAGACAGACAAGATGACAAATACTTCTCCTTTCTCCCCAATTCAAAATTAATTTGGATAGGGATTGAAGATGCAGGAACTCCATGTATTCATGTAGAAATGCTGCATGCAATAAGGTCTGATCCATTTTTTTTTTTTTAAGTGATTTGAGACAGCAGTATTCCAACAAACCATCAAGTGTCTGGAGAATATAGATTTAATGGAGTTTTCATAGTACCCTCTGCGCATCCCTTCTGTTTTAGGTTAATTAAAAAAGAAGTGTCTCATCATAACAAGGGTTTTTGTTTTGGTTTGGTTTTTTTTTCCCTCTGCTGTGGGTAGAAAGACTAAGAACACTTGCCAGAGGAGCAGGCTGATGAAGCTGCCAGATGAACTTTAACTGAACTTACAGCAGACCCAGATCTCTTAAGAGCTAAGAAGTAGTTCAGTATGTTAGGGATTGAAGCAGACGTAGGAAATATCCTTGTCAGAAACCTAAGCAGAAAATCTCCCTCACTTCATAGCATGTGTCTTGGTTTGGTTGTGGGGTTATTCTTTTTCCTTTCCCCTATGGCAAATCTTAATCTTTCCAGCAGAATCTAGCAAACCTTAGGAAAGGTACATTGAGGTTTGTTGAGATGATGGATCTTTGGATTCCAGAGTGTGAGATCTGTATTTAGGATTCATCTCTGAAATCTGGAAAAAATGAATAAATTTGTTTCTTCTTGATAAATTGCAAGCAAAGCATGACTGTTTTGAAGCAAACTTGTATTCTATAGGCTGTGTCCCATCTGATCCTTTCATTAATTTTCACCCTACCCCATCCTGGACAGAAGGAGCTTTAATACTTTTTGTTTGTAAATGGATCTTCTTAAACCTTTCACCGCTTCAAAATACTGCTGATGCTGAAGAATGTACTTTGAATTCCAGCATAATTGCTCAAAATGCATTTATCTGCCAAAATAGTTTTCTCTCCTCTAGGATAAAAAAGGCATTGAATGCCTGATAGCTGCCCTTCATGGGGCAATTTGTTGTGCAAGTTCTCTGAATGGGTTGATTGTCCTCTTTGAACAGAATTGGACACAACTGCACCATATCAGCTGCAGAGCAATACTGTGCTGTTTGTGTGTGCCGGGGAGAGGTGCTCTGAGCATCATGCCAGCATTCCTCAGTTTCAGGCTGCTGGTGATACTTGAGCTAGTTTTAAATCAAGTAGTGTAGATGTTATTATTGTTATACTATCCTGATACCATCCCTCTTAAGTTTTTAGGGGTTTTAATCTACCAGGGTAAGCCGCATAAAAATGTCTTAATGGGAAGATAACAGCATCTGTTCAAAATCAGAGTCCAGATGTGCCAACTTTGTTGTACAAAGGTTTAGGTAATTCACTGCTCTTAATATTATGAAGTCCAGAAATGGTGGGTAGATTATCATGGATGGAAAGCTTGAATCCTTGAACAGAAATTTAACTTTGCTTCCAATTTTCTGAGAAATATTCAGGTGTAGTTAAACTGCTACAGATACTCTGTTCAGAACAGAACTTAAAGCAAAGATGAAAGGTGATTCTATGTAAATTTTTTAATACTGGGCTTATTATAGTAACTTGATCATTTTCTGGTAGGTTGTTCAGCAACATGAATATCATATACCAAGCACCTGTTCACAGCTCCTTTCTTGAGGGAGGATGTGTAGGAAAATATGGAATATCTTGTTTTAAGCATTTTACAAATGCTCTAAATGCCAGGTACTTACGTGGGAGCTATAGAGAAATGCTTCTTGCTTCGACCAGGAGAAGAGGAAGCCTGTGATGCTCTTCAGGTAAAGACCACCTGAAACCTGGGTTTAGCTTCAGTCAGTGTTCTCCAAGTATCAAACTGATTTGGACTTGATCAGCTACCATGTGTATTTCCTTTTAGTTAATGAAAAAGCAATTGCTCTTGACCCATTGCTGCCTTATAGGTTGATTGTGGTCTAGGAAGAAGGAAGAAAGTGCATTAAAAGGTAAGTCTTAATCTGCCAGTGTGGAAGGGTCATACTCTGCAGGAGAAATGGCAGTGAGTAACTTTGGATTTCAGAACTCTAAAAATAAAAGCATCATCACTCCTTTGTAGAGATTTAAAAAAAAAAAAAAAAAAAGGCATGAGGGAGAATATGCGTGTGCTTCAAAAAGAAGAGGTAAGGAACCTAGGCTATATATAGCTTTCAGAGATACTATTTCTTGCAGAAGCCAGATAGCTTAGAAGTATTTCATCTTTGAAATAAGGAAGCAAAAACTTTCTCCCAGGGTTTGCAGGAAGACATCACACTATTGAGGAAAGAAAGATACTTGATTACTTGAACTCTCGAAGGTGAAGGCATGCTGTGCTTAAAAAGCCACTGAGTTCTATGCTGTAGGAGTTATTGTAGTGGTAGAAAATCATGTTGACATTTTGTTAAGAAGTCCCTGAAAAGAAATAAGGAGATCAGAAATTCACAGTAAGCTGCATTGGGTAGCTTATCTATTCTAAAAAATTGTTAATGCAAAGTTGTTTTCCAGATTTTACAGAAAATGAGATGTTTAATCAAATTATTTTCCTGAAGAAGAATTAGAGTAAAATGGGGGCTTTGAGTTGGTGTGTTTGAAAAAGTATTCCTCAAAATGAAAATGAATGAATAGCTCTTACGTGATTCAAGTAATTTCTACTTTCTCAGGAGAGGATAGGAGAAATAAACCTTTCAGTTCTGTCCTTACTCAGTGAAATGAAACATGGAAAGTTTCTTTGCTCTTACCTCTTCCTAGTTCTGCACTCAACCATTTGCAAATTTGAATTGCACTGGGAAAACAAGACTGATTAATTTTGGTGGTGTTGAAAAACAGGGGAAGGTGACATTCTCAAACCTGCCAAAGAACACTAAATTGATTTTCCTTTATTCTTTTTTACATGGGCCAGGCATCCTTACCCATTTCTTGATTCTTGTCAGTATCTATCTATCAATCATCTGTTTTCTTCCTCTAGAAGGCAATGGCGACAGCAGCACTTGCACTTTTGGTTCCACTGAAAAGGCACAATCTTAGCAACTGGAAGATGAGCTAGAACTAAATGCTGAGAATGTGTCAGGGTGATATTTTTCCAGAACTCGTTAGTTTGAAAATCAGGGCTCAATGCTTCAGTGGGCTTACATACTAGCATAGGAGTCCATCTGTGGCCTATTTTGATCACTTCCTTTTCTTTCATTCCCCTGTACCTTACCGTTTGGCAGGACTGGTCATTCAGCACTGCATTTTAAATTATCAGGAACGAGTGGTCAGCTGTGGAACCTAGATAGCCTGTAATGAATGCCAATATTGACCAAATGAGCCTGGCCCTTATCCTTTGTGCTTCTTGTTTATTTCCTGTTTGGTATCTTGCATGTTTCTGTTTTGTTCTTAAAAAAACCCTAACGCATTCATCTTTCACAGCTTTTTGTAATTCTTTAATCGTGTTGCTCTGAATGGTTTCATTTCCAAAATACTGCTTGTGGTTTATATATGAAAAATAAACATTTTAAAATATGCCTGGAAAGTGTGAAGGAACAGTAGATTTTAACTAGACAGATATTGTAGCGTAGTGAATATCCAGAGCTCACCCAAAAGCATTTGGAAAACCATTGTTCAGTTTTATTACCTATAAACAGAGATCTTTTTTGCTGGCTGGACAGCAAGTGTGGCAGGATTGGCTATAGGAATTTCATTGTAATTTGAGTACAGTTGGAGAAGATGTAACTTTTAAATTGTATCCTGCAGACTCTCAAACACAATGGCTACTATATTTAAACCAGCAGGGTTAAGGAAGGAAAGTTAATCCTTCCTCTCATCCCACATCAGTGCCCTCTATATTTATCTCTTGAGGAGAATGCATGCTGTTTTGTTGGGGATTTGGTTGTTGGTTTGGTTTTGTGAGATTTTTTGAGAGCAAATACTATAAATTATTACGCTTCAGATTTTTGCGCAAGTCATGTGTGATGGGCTGGTTTGTGTGGAATGAGAGAGCAAGTGGCTATAAAGCTTAAACCGTTTTACTTGTCATACAGAGTCAAAACATCCTGAACTGTTAATAGGTGACATTTGTCAATTTAAGTTCATATTAGCTTTTCTTTCAAGGGAGAGGAAGTGGGAAAGAGTGGTTTCTGAATGGACCCACAGTCCATGGGGTGCTGAACGTGCCTCAGTTGCTTGGCAGAAAAGAGAATTTAAAAATCTGCACTTCCATTTATTTTTGTATTTGGGGTTTCCTTTTGCTTACTGCTAGGATAATTAAACTACTTCTGTTTTACAGCTTAAATAAACCAGACACTAATTTAAACAGACTTTTTTACCCAAATAAATAAAGGACAGCCCTGATCATAAGAGTTGCCAGTTTCCATGTGTGATCTTTGCTTTGTCTGTTAGGCTTTTTGTATGGGGGAGTGGTGCCAGTACTTTGCTGCCACTGTTAAAGTAAAAACTGTAATTACATTGTCAAAATAATATTTATAGTATTTTCAGAGAATAATTGTGGGAGTGTGACAAATATATTATACTCATCAAATTTTTATGTAAACATAAGCATAAGTTTCTTATTTGAGTTATTGGTGCTGTTTTTGGCCTTTGTATTTTTTCAGTCTGTAAAAATAATATTGGGATTTTCATGGTCTTTGTAGCATTTACAGAGTGTATGCCCTAACAATCAGTTGATACATTATCTGGTAGAAGCAAACTGCTATTTGCACTTGTATTGGGATTTTGGTTTCATGTTTCCATAGCTTAAGAAAATCCTATGTTTTTGTTGAGTTTTGCTATCCCGGAATTATTATAGCTCAGAGCATTTTACTACTTTACCAAACAGGAAAGTTTTAAGTAATTGGTTTGTTCTCTTGGTGCTACTTGGGGTTGGTCAGGGATAGGTTTTTTGTTTGGCTTTCTTTGTTTGTTTGGTTTTGGTTGTGTTGTTTTTTTTGTGTGTGGTTTTTTTTTTGTTTGTTTGTTTTTTTTTTTGTTTTGTTTTTTTTTTGTTTTGTTTTTGTTTTTGTTTTTTGTTTTTCTTTTGGTTCCTTTGTGTTTAGCACATTGATTTATTTTTTATTGTATTTTTTTTTTTGTATTTGAAAGGGAGTCTGAGTGCTTTCAAAAGGTGACTGTGAGTGTCTTCCAGAAACATCTGTGCTAGGAAGTACGATGTTTTCTAGCAGTAAACAGTTGCCCCTTTGCTAGTTAATGGTGTACGTAGGACTCTAGGCATTCTTGCTGATGGGCAATGGTGAGTTACCAGATGCAAAGATGTTCTGGTTCTGCCCTATACTTCAGTTTGAAGTTTACAAGTGCTCTGTCTGTGCTGTGTTTTGGTGAATACAGCCACAGCTTTTTAATTAATTGTCTTCAGAACATCTGCTGCATCAAGGATTACAGCAGCGTAAGCTTCACTCTTCCTAGGCATGCCAACTGCTGCCACCTTCTGTGGGCCAGAAGGTTCTCCTGATGATCCTCATATTTTCATCCAAAAGCCATTAAAAGGCTGTGGAAAGACTCTGTTTTGGGTGGGCCTTAGTTCAGGTCATTGTTCCAGGTCTTTGGCCTTTGGCCTTTTTTTCAGAAACTGCAAAGACAAGAAGCCAACTTTTATACCTCTTGGATGTCTGCAGAGGGAAAAGAGCCAAACCTGGGCTAAGACGAGTCAAAGTGATGAGTTACCTGAAGTTAGCAAACACTGAATAACCTTAACTCTTGTGTGTGTGGTATTGCCCATGTCTGCAGTGTTCAACTCTTGGTCTGTGGATCTTGTGCAATGTGTACAGGCACAATTAATTGTACCCTGCAGGGTTAGTACAGTAGAACATATTTATGTGATTCAGCAGTAGTTGTAATTTTCAGTAAATGCCAGTGTTACTGCTGTTTTCAGCCTGACATGTCTGTGTCACATGACGACTTGGCTTGATTCTCTACTTTGGTGCTGTTACTTCTGCAGTGATTGGCTGATTTAAGCTGTGATGAGATGAATTATTTCACTGTGAGCATAAAACTCTTGTTATTGCAGCGGCTTGTTGAGGCGCAGTTTGAACTACAGACCAAATCCTGTGTAACGAGGTTTACCTGTCAGATACTGGTGACATGGACGGCATTGGAAGCAGAGTGAAATAGTGACAAAAAAGCTTATACTTCCCAGCAGTTTGATGTTTGTTGTACTGATGATCAAAACTATACTTTTCATGGTATTAATGGAGATAGTTTTGAGATTTCTCTACAGGGAGACAGGTGGTGACTGTCTCAGAGTCAATATAAATAATTTTGCTCAAAAGAGAGGGACTAACCTGAGATATTATCCTTAAGTCATAGCAATTAGGAGGTCAATGGGCTGTGTTATATCTTTCCCTTTTCTTGTTTCTGGTACTGCTTTTTAGGCAGTATGCAGAGCTGTTTTGTTTTGTTCTTTCTGCAATTTGGAGGCTTTCTAACACAGACTGCCAAAATGCTGCTGATTTATGACATATGCATAGTGGTTCTATAATGTGTACTCCCACTTGGAGCACAAAGGAAATGGGAGTTTGCTGATGTCTATTTAATAGTTTAGAATAGTTTCTGGTTACTTTGATTGACACTTGAACAGTAATTAATGTGTTTCCGTGGACCTTTAAGTACAGCGTTCTGTAAGGCCTTTCCTTCCTTCATTCCTTGCTCTTTACTGTCTCCTACCCCTACAAGCAAATAATGTCAACGATATTCATACTGAGGCAGGTTTCTAATCTACATAAATATATGTGAATCAAATTAGCAGAAATGTCTGTAGGCTTAAGTTGGTCACCAGTGTTTACTGTGAAGGTGTAGAGGTGTGTGGAAATTACTGTTTTATACTGGATGGAAAATGTGTTCCCTGCCTTTGGGTGGAAAGGATGTGGTGTTTTTGCTTTGCTCTGACGTTGCGTGCTGAATAGGCAGCTGCACAGGGAAGCTCTGTGTGTTAGCAGGGCCATCATCTTTCTGATCATCTTACCTTGCAGCAGCTGCTCTGTGGCTGTTTCTAGCTTCCCTCTACATCAAAGGCAGGAAGAGGAACCAGTCTTTATCTCATAATGTGCTGCTAGGCTTTCACCAGGAAGGGATTTTGCCAGTTACAAATGCTCCTCCAGGCTGAACAGCCCCAACTCTCTCATCCTGACTTTATATGGGAGATGCTTCAGTCCCCTGATCATCCTTGTGGCTCTCCTCTGAACTTGTTCCATCAATTCCATGTCCTTTTTTTGTTGAGGATGACAGAACTACACACAGTACTCCAAGTGAGGTCTCATGAGAGCAGAGTAGAGGGACAGGATCACCTCCCTCAACCTGCTGGTCATGCTCCTTTTGACACAGCCCAGGATACGGTTGGCTTTCTGGGCTGCAAGTGCGCACTGCCGGCTCATGTTCATTTTTTGGTTGACTAACATCCCCAAGTCGTTCTCTGCAAGGTTGCTCTGAATCTCTTCTCTGCCCGACTTGTTGTGCCTGGGATTGCTCCGACCCAGGTGTAAGACCTTGCACTTGACATGGTTAAACTTCATCAGGTTGGCATTAGCCCACCTCACAAGTGTGTCAAGGTCCCTCTGGATGGCATTCCTTCCTTCCAGTATATCAACCGAACCACACAGCTTGGTGTCATCAGCAAACTTGCTGAGGGCACACTCAATCCCACTGTCCTTGTCACTGACAAAGATGTTGAACAAGACCGGTCCCAGCACTGATCCCTGGGAGACACCACTTGTTACCAGTCTCCAGCTGGACATTGAGCCATTGACCACAACTCTCCCCTTCTCCTCCTCCACCACAGCTTTTCTTATAGTTGTCATGGAGGAGAAGATATAATCTTTACAATAAATGTATCCTCTGCATTATATTCTTACAGGACTAGGTGATTTTTGCTTTACCCAGCAGGGATGTCAGGATCATAAAACCAAAGTGGGAAGCATGAGGCAAGCAAACCTTTTAATTCAGAGAACTTCATGAAGAGAGTGTCCTAAAGATAATATAGGGAGAAGAAGCTTAACTGTTTTCATGTGTACTGGGAAGAAATGCTCCTAGTAAAGAATCTCCTGCAGAGGCTGGAGAGTGCTGTTACTCCTTCCTCCAGGGAAAGTGAAAATGGAAAGGGATGCAACTGAGGTGGAGGAAGATCCAGGCAAAGAGAATAATGGGAGGCATCTGCTCTTTGAGTAAGCCATCATCTGTTTGGATAAAAACAAATGATAAAACATTTGGGTAAAGTAGTTATCGTCATGTAGAAGTTCATCATTACGTTCTCTTGGCCTTTTGGTTATTATTACCATGACACAACTTCCAGACTCTCGTCAATGAACGCTGTTCTGGTGAAAAAGGAGAGTACTGTCTGTAACCGTGGCTTTCTGGATGCCTGCTGCAAGACATTTTTTTTTCCGTTCTGCCATACCCTTTTTTGCTAGCAGTTTTGGGTTTAATGCGAGATGTCATGTGCCTGTCTTTCACTCTCCAGTTAGAATTTTAGGGAAAATTGCCAGTGTAGAAAGAAAAAGTTACAAATTGGTACCAGGAGACATCAAGTTTTTTCCCTTTCTTCTACCCTCTGGGCATACATTAAATGTGATGTGCGAGGAACTGTAACAAGGCAATGAGTAGCTGCCTTTATAGGTGTCAAAAAAGGTAGTGTCCAAAATGTGGAAGCTGTTGGATGCCCAAAACCTATTGCTGTTTATTAATGAGGGAATGCAAGTAAACATACTGAATGTAAGTTTACTTGTGGTTTTCTGTCTATTGCAAAAGGAACATGATCCATTTATTAGCCAGGTACACATTATAAATTGCCCAGAGTGTGAGTGGGAAAAGTCTAATATCCTTTCCACAGATTTACAGAAAATGATCATTTAGCTTTTCTAGGGAAAATATAAGCACTTTGCTGGAAATTTTGGTTTAAATGAAACAGCATCCACACTATGCCATCAAATATAATTGGAGAAATTTGCTCATGAGCTTTGTTAGTATTTTACATGTTAATGTTTTTTTTTCTTTGACCTATACAAGGTATCATGTAGTAGTTGTGTCATATGGTTAGATACCACGAATAACGCATAGTGGGTGGCCAGTCCTTGTTATTTTACTTGGTTTCCTGGCATGGTTTAAATCCAGGTTGAGACTCCCCAGTACTTCAAACTTGCTGATTTTGCTACAGCAAGGTCTTTAAAGAGACATTGTCTGTCAGATTTAGGCTCAGCTTCTAGGTTGCTGGAGGAAAAAGATTTTTACATCCGAATGAATGCAGGAAGCTTATAAATGCAGTTCCCAAGTCTGCAAGCACTTAGATGTGTTTTACTTCACATAGGAGAGTAATCTCAGGCATGTGTTTTTGCTGCTTGTGGGGATATAACAGGAGTACCATTTATTATGCCCTTAGACTTTAATAGATAATTTATTAAAGAAATTAACACACTTAAGATGTTTAGTTTCTAAAAATGATGCAGTTAAAATACCAGAAGATAGAGACTGCCCCTGTTACTGTATTTAATAAGTATTCCTAATGCTGTATGAATTGGAATCTGTATGAAACTGATTTCATGTCAGGCAGTGGGCTGTAAAACTGACTTTTTTCCTATTAAATGTACAAGTAAGGTTGGTTTGAAAAGGTTTTTTTTTTTTTGTTTTTTTTTAATTTAGCATTATGAGATCTCATTAGAACTAAATTTTCATGATAGGCTAATTTTATTGAGTGGTCTCATGGTTTCTTCCAGCTCCCTTCTAATCCTCTTGTAACTCCACAGTTCTAATGGTTCGGTGGGGGGTTTTCTTGCCTTTCAGTCAGATTCTCCTTTTAGTAAGAACAAAGTGTTTTGACTAGACATTTATCTTCCAAGAACAAAATGGTTGTCCAGTCAGTGCACGTACTGTTCTGTTAATATTAGAGTTGGCATTTCTGAAGGGAAAGAAAAAAAATTAAAAGCATTACTTTCTTTTGAAGGTGGAGAAGATGAGGAGTGGGAACAGAAACTTATTAAACACAACATTCTTGGTATTCCGCAAATGGTAAAAATGGGTTACTAGTCTGCACTACAGCAAGTGCAGTATGATCAAGGCGGAAATATAATCGGTAGCTAGACGTTCATTTTATTTACAGAAATAAAATACTAAGCACTATTTTAATAACTTTAAATGACAGAGCCCGTATATGCATTGTACATTCAATTTGAGCAGTCTAGACAGACTGTTTTCCAAGGAAAATACATTTTCATCAGTATTTGTGGTATGATTCATGGTGGTGAAGAGGCAAATAACTCTTTTTATGACTGGAAGTTGCTTTAACTTGCAGCCACAAGGAAACAAGTCAATGACCGGATGATAGTGGTGGAAACTAACATTTTGTAGTAATAGAGGTCTACACCTTCTGCTGACTTGAAGGTTTTATTTTTCCAGGGATGGCAGTACATCACAAAACATTCTGCCATTGTTTACAAACAATCAAAGGTGGTCTGTGTAATGGCTTACAGTCTACTATTCAAAAAAAACTTACAGCTGATTTACAAGTTGCACATGCTATTGGGAGACTGTGATTTGGTCTAAGTACTTGTAAACAATTGTGCATGCCCCCAGTATAAAGCAGGCAGGCCAGCTGTGTCTTTCATGCATACTTAATGGTTAGTAAAGCATTTAAGCCTAAAAGATATGCAAGTTTGCTAGGCTTGGGTTTGCAGTCTGGCAAGTGATCCTGTACAGTTTTAGACATGCTTTGATTGCATTTATATCTCTATGTAACTCCAGTAAAGGTAGAGGATTGCACTATTTCTGTGCTGTCTGCCCCAAATAAAAAGAATGAAAATCTCTTTTTATGACTATTGTAAGCCTCCGCAGCTGAGGCCAAAGTGATTGGTGAGCAAGTTCATGGACTCTTGTTCTTCCTTAGAGAAATTGTAGTAGGAGTTTGACAGAGAAGACTGATTACCTCCAAGGAAAAAAACTTATGTTCTGTAACTAAGGTATAAAAATGTGTATGAATATGAACATTTAAATAATATGCATAATAATATTATAATAAATCAAAATAGACTGCACAACATAATGGTTGTATATAGCAATTTAATGAGGAAAAATACTGGGAGGGTGAGAGGTGTTTGTGTGAGGGTAAGAAATTGCAGTTAGTCTTGTTGATAGAGGCTTACCAGCAGTAAGCTCTTCTAACTTTGTTTTCTAATTGTTAAATGGAAAGTGCACACTAAATCTTGGTTCAGATAGTGCACGATCAAAAGAGATTGAACGGAACAAATGGAGGTGTGATTTTGAAGGCATTGAACTGGTGGAATGCATTTAAGGCATCTTCATAGAATCATAGAATAGTTAGGTTGGAAAGGACCTTAAGATCATAGAGTTCCAGTCCCCCTGCCATTTGCAGGGACAACCTCACACTAAACCATGTCACCCAAGGCGCCCTCCAACCTGGCCTTGAACACCACCAGCGATGGAGCATTCACAATTTCCCTGGCCAACCCATTCCAATGCCTCACCACCCTTACAGTAAAGAATTTCTTCCTCAAATCCAATCTAAGTTTCCCCTTTTTAAGTTTGAACCCATTTCTCCTTGTCCTCTCAGTACAGTCTCTCATGAAGAGACCCTCCCCAGCATCCTTATAGGTCCCCTTCGGATACTGGAAGGCTGCTATGAGGTCTCCATGCAGCCTTCTCTTCTCCAGGCTGAACAGCCCCAACTCTCTCATCCTA
>JASSUY010016263.1:0-27440 GCA_032466535.1 Forpus xanthops | reverse complement strand
ACAGTTCCATGTCCTTTTTATGTTGAGGACACCAGAACTGCGCATAATATTCCAAGTGAGGTCTCACAAGAGCAGAGGGGCAGGATCACCTCCCTCGATCATGCTCCTTTTGATGCAGCCCAGGATATGGTATGAGTTTATTACTGAGCTAGGATCGAGAGACTATAAGGGTAGCTCAAGCCCATAGGAAGCTATCTCAAGCTCCAGAGCTACAGTTCAGTCTGGTTTCATCAGTTTAGTGCCAGTGACATTTTTCTTCTCATTTGAGCCAACAGAATTTTGGGTTTTGGTGGCTGTTGGCACATAATACCGGCCTTTGAAATACTGATTGCTCAGCCAAAGTTAACAGAAACAGCTGCAAAACAAGATGTTATTATCTCTGGGTCTTGCTCTGAGTGAGCTACAAGTGCACTGCCATCTGCAAAGAGCAGTTCTTTAATAAGGGGACTTCAGAAGCCTTTGTTTCTGCATATAAACAAGCCAAATTATAAATGTAGCTTGGAAAAATCTGAAACTGGACTCTCAGAGAGAGACTCCACTTTTGTTCTGGTTGCTGCTACTGCAAAAATAATTTTCTGTAACACCAAGATGCTGTAGCTTTAATCACATTTTGCAAGCCAGCTTTCCATCCAAATAGCCTGCTGAAGATGATCACTTCTTTAAATCATTTGCTTTGTGCCAAAGAGGAGGAATTAGGTTCATGGCTTGGTGGTTGAAGTTTGTTTTACTTTTCATGTTTCTCTGCATAGCAGCATGGAAAGGTCTGTTTAATTCTTTAAACTCTTCCTAATAGTGTCAAATAGCATCAGACAGCCTGACAGTTATAAACAGCCACGGCTGTAAAAGAACCATGGTATTGCATGGTTATAGCTAAGTCAGATTCAAAGCAGTATTTTGCATGAAGCATACCATAAATATACAGTCATCTCTGTAATTATATTTTCTAACCCACTGCCTACTTGATGTTACAATTGCCAGCATCTTCAAACTGTTGCCATACTGCTGCTTACAGTTTGAAATATGTATGTGATCAGTGGCCAGAACATATTTCAAATATTTCATTTTGTATCACACTGAAGCAATGCTGGGGGTATGAAATAAGAGCATGGTTTTCTGATCAATTTGAAGCCTTTGGCTATTGATTTGTTTTAATGATAGCTTTGATTTTTTTCTTAAGTTGAAGATAGGCAGAGGCTGCTCTTAACTGAATGTAATCTTGAAGAGTTCATGACCATGCCAAATTTTAAATGTCTTGCATTTTATAAATAAAATAAGAAGTTGACTGGAACTATACAGTCAAGCAATAATTATATATAGTGAATACTGGAAAACAAGCAACCTGATATCATGTCCATTACAGCAAATAGGGATTCAGACATTAGATCACAAAGTTGAAGTAAAATTATTTTAATAGATTTATATGTACTCTTTGTATCAGAAGGGCTTCTTACATACATGTTATAGATTTTCACAAGTCTGTTTATAATGCACTGCTCTATCCATTTCTCTTTTCTCAAAAGTCAGAGACAATCCATTTGAAAAGCAGCAACATGCTTAAATAAAAAAAAAAAAAAAGAAAAGCAAAACAAAAACCCAACAGTAAATGCTTCGTAATATGGAACTGTTTGGGTTAAGAAATGAGAAGAAGCTTGAAACAAGACATATGAACCATGGAGAGGGGATAGAAAGGCCTGGAAAGAAAAGCCATTGAATGCAATTGTAGGGCTCTAAAACAAGCACAAAGATTAGGTAGTGGTCAGAACAGAGCACCTGAATAGCTACTGAAAGGAAGTGGCTTTATAAACAGGAGTTCAAGCAAAAAGAATGGCTCCAGAGCAGGAAACTATGGTAAATAGGAATGACTGGGCTTGTGCAGGGCTGTGGGAAACATTAAAAAGAGTCATAAAATGCTTAAGTCTTTTATATATACAAACATTTTAAGCATAGTATTTTAAAACTTATGAAATTTAAAAACTTTTTCTTTTTTTTTTTTTTCTGGTAAAAGGATAAAATTGTTTCCGTTCATTCCTACCCATTACTCAGTCTCCCTTTTAGGCTAAACATTGGCATACTCTATGTACTTATGTAATCTTCAGGAGAAGACACTTGCTCATAGTTTTCATAGCTTTTATTAGAGTAGAACTGTCTTCCTAATATTAAGCAGGTACACAAGCAATACTTTAAGCAATTTACAAATTTAAGCAATTAAGAAATATAACTGCTGTTAACATTTCACAAATATGTTTTACCCTTTCTAACACTCTTTTGAGCACTGTTTCTAAAGAAAGGGGATGTAAGCTAAATTTCCATAAAGACTTCCAAATTGCCATACACTCAATACACTCAGATGTTTAACTTGGAGTTACACTTACATATTTATTTAGGCAACTAAAATTGGCCTGATTTTCAGAGGGCAAGACTCTACTCATAGGTAGCATTTTTATTAGAACACTTGGGATAGCTAAGGAAAAAAAAAATCAGGCCCTCATGCTGTTCTTCAAGTCTTAAAAGCTTAAACATCAAGGTAAGTATCAGTTTAGTTATTTTAAATTAGCTGAACAATTCAAGAGAAGTCTGTTCGTATATGAGGAGCAGAGGAGCATGTTTGCCATGGAAAAGGTAACAAGGTATGAGCACTGTAAGACAAACAGGAGACACACTGCAAAACTTTTGCTTGGACAGAACATGATATAAGATCAGTGATACAAGTATGCCTTTGGTTAGCCAGTAACTTTTCGTATCAAGCAGAGTTATGCCTTTCAGTTCCCGGACATCTCCTGCATGAGGATCAAGAGCAGAATTAAATATAAGTGATGATTTGGTGAGGAGTGACTTTCAGCCGTATCTAACCTGGCCTTGAACACTTCCAGGGATGAGACATTCACAGCTCAGGGCAAACTGCTTCAGTGCCTCATCACCTTCATAGTCAAGAATTTATTCCAATACTTTTCATTTCAGCCCTCAAATGTATGTGCAGCTTTGGCTTTGGTTTTTCCAGCACTTCACTTTGGGATCTAGATGCGATACACAAGAGATCTATGCCAGTTTTGCTAAGAGAATTAGCATGGGTTGTTGGCAAGGTACAGCATCACCTTCATCCAGCCTTGTGCCTTTTTTGTATCATCTTGCCAGATTGTGTTGGTGGAGTGGCAAATGCAGCAGTGTGCTCTCTTGAGGTATTCACATTTCTTGGTTAGTGGTATGATTTGACAGGATCCAGAAGCCAAATACATTATTTTTCCAGTTCTGTTGCCTCAAGGTGTATCAGGCTCCAGATTTTTAAGGTGCAGTAGAAAAGCTAAATACTCTCTTGTTAAGCCAAAATTTGTAGAGTTAGAAAAGCTAGGACAAATAAACTGGCAGGATTCAGGATTCAGAGCCAGATTTTCAGAACATCCTGATCTTGATTCTCACTGTTGCAACTGACAGGTCCACACTTTTTTATTTATGCATCGGGCTAAAGGTGCCCAATATCAGAAAGTTATTCAGCCACTAAATCCTTGCCTCAATCCGAGCTGCATGAGAAGAATGAATAGTTGGATAGTGGTTTATGCACCTAATTTTTATTTTTCTTCTATTTGGGCATACCAGTGCGGCTCAGGAATAAAAGCAAGCAGCAGCCCAGCACTGCTAGTGTTTCACTTCCTACCACCGCAGCCTATCCCTGCTGCCCTAACGCACTCCAGGCCACACGCTCGGATGCTGCCGCTCGGCGGAGCCCGGCCCCCGCCACCGCCCCGCCGCGCCGAGAGCCACGGCTGCAGGGGGAACGTCCCCCGCGGGACCTGCGCCAGAGCCCGCCGAGCTGTCCCGGGGCTGGCGAGCACTGGGACCGGGCCGCGCCGTGACTCACCAAACGGTGAAAGCCGCGGAAACTACCGCGGCCGCCGGGCTCCGCCGCCGGTGGCAGAGCGCATGTGCGGAGGCTCCTGCCTCCGCGCCGCTCCTCGCACCCTCCCTCTCCCCCTCCCTCCTTTCCCTCCCTCCCTCCCTCCCTGCCTCTCTCCCTCCCTCCCTGCCTGCTGCCCGCCCGCCCGCTGCCGTCTCCCTCTCCGTGCCGGCCGGGTGCTGAAGTTGGGCGGATGGCAGCGGAGCCGTTCCACTAGGGACGAGCCGCACCAGCCCTTCCTGGGACAGCTCCGCGCCAGCCGCACGCAGCCCGGCGGGGGTGGGTAAGGCGCTCCGCTTGTATTTGAGCTTGAACCGTGTTAAACGGCATCAACATGTCTGCATTACACTGATGCACGGCGAGGGGAGAGACGGGACGGGGACGTGGGGGACGGGGGGGAACCCCACCAACCAAAGAGGGGGGAGAAGGAAGAGGAAGAGGTGGGAGGGAGGCGAGAGGGAGAATAGATGGAGGGCGGTGGAGCGCAACAGAAAATGCATTTACTGGGGGGACCGTCGCGTGTCAGCGTGTGTTTGCGTGTGTAACAACGGCGGCTGCGGCGCCGAGGCTGCAAGGTGGGGTGCGTGTGTCTGTGTGTATGCGTGTCCCTGCCCGCGATGCACAAAGGGGTGGGGAGAGGTGCCGCCGCACTCTGCCCGCGCCCTCCTCCGCCGTCTTCCCCCATCTCCATCCTCCCCCGATGTGTGTCTGGGGTGCCCCGACTCCGCCGGGAGAAGCTGCGCTGCCCGGGGAGCCGGGTGGGGAGGGACTGGGCCGTCCCCGGGGAAGCCGGGGGCACGGGCTGGCGGTGTGACAGCCGCCAGCTTCTAGATGAGGCAGCGCTCCTCCTGCCTTTCCTCTTGACCTTCTTCTCCCTCTAACGTGGGTCTGTTTGGCTCTGTGTGTGTGTAGAGGTTGTAATTACTATAATTATTTTTGTTATTATTTTACTCCGAAGAGCTCACGAAAGGTGAGGGTGAACAAACGAGTCCTTGCTCTAGGATTAAGAGTTGCTTTCCTATCCCTCCATGCCCACTGCCCCCCTTCCCGGCTGCCTCCGCCGCACCGGCGAGGGGAGGCAGCGGGGGCTATTCCCCCGTTCTCCCTCCCGCCGGTGCCGCGGGCACTGGCCATACCGCCTTCGGCGGTTCGCGGGCGGCACCCAGCCTCCCCCGCCCGCCGTACCCTGCGGCACCGCCATCCCTCTGCTCCTCCCGCCCCTCCCCTGGAAATGTCGGAGGGATGCGGGAGGGGCGGCGAGGGGAGCAGGTGGCCGGGCGCGGCCGGCGGGGCTGGGGATGCTGCCGGTACGGTCCCGGTGCCGAAGAGGGCGGGACAGCGCAGTGCCGGCGTGCCCCCGAACAGCGCAGGGCTTCCCGGCGCCCGGGGAAACACCCGGTGCCGCCGCGTCCCGGTGCTGCGGGGATGCTGTAGTGCTGCCCGGCCCCGAAAGCCTCGGTGTGCTGCGCTGCTCCTGCGGTTCTTCACCTCTTCTTGGGATGAAACCGCCCGCAGTTAAGAAAGCTGCTCAGCTTGCTCGGCTGTCAACCGTGTAATGCACAATTCATAGCTACTTCTTCCTGATGATTTAGAAGGAAACCCCAACTGCACTGTCAGACTTAAAACTGTGAGAGTAAAATGCAGAATTTTTTGGTATTTGGTTTCTCCATTTCTGTGTCTGGATTTTCACCAATGTGTGCCATAGGTTTGCAGACAGATGCTTCTGCAAAATGGATGAAATCTCAAATACGCTGCTAGGTAAATGCAAGGTATACATCATCTGGCAATACTGTTACAGGTAACAGGTGATAAATAGCTTTCTACACATGTAATGTTCATTTATTTCAAATGTGGGGAGTTCTATAAAGGAAGTTAATTCCTTTTTGCATCGATGGATGCTAGTGTTACCATCCTTATGTAAATCACTAGGGGATTTTCCTGTGGCACAGGACATTTAGACAAATTATTTGATCTTTATGGAGAAACTGTTATGCTGTTATCACTGTTACCAAATACATATTTTTATTTGAGTTCACCTTCAGAAGAGGCAAAGTCCTAATAAGAGATACATGTGCCCCACCCCAGTAAGTTTACGGCCTAAGATTCAAAGGCTGTGGTGCACACAAGCACTTCCCTCCCTAAAATACGTGAGTGTTAGACAATTAAATGCATTTCTCCATCAGGGCCTTAGATCTTTTTAAATAGGCGAAATGATAACATAATTTAATTAAAAGCATATGATCAAAAATATTGCTATAATGAGTTGAATATCTATCCTGGCTTTGACTGTAGTCAATAAGAGATGCTTAAGGAAGGAAAACATAAGGAATGCTGTTGGTATACAGCAGTCTTCCTAGTATATCCTTTCAAGTTCCAGCAAACCTTAGTACAGGGATTTCTTAAACTAGGGGTTGGTCCCTACCCATCGTATTTAATAAGCCCTTGAATTTCTCTACTCCCTTTTTTTAATTCATTTATGCTTTGGTCTCAACCGCATTTTGTGGCAATGAGCACCACAATTTAATTATGACTTCTGTGAAAAAGTACTTCCGTTTGTTTGCTATGAACCTGCTTCTTGATAATTTCATTCAGTTCTCCTTAGCTTTCCGATGTGACACCTGTGTCTCCGCAAGGTGTTAAGGGTGTCCTCTCCCACCAGAGCTGATACACTTCAGATGCCTTTGTTGTATCTGTCAGTGAGTTGAGAGGTCTGCTGGGGGGTGTAAAGCCATATTCAGCCCTCAGTCTTTATGTTGAAATATACAAATAAGAATAGTCATTCTTTTTCTTGTTATGCAACATGGACACTTGTGCACAAAGAATTGCCCTGAACCCGTGAACTCATTTCAAGACTGAGCTGTTGAAAATTAACTCCCTTCACTATTGATTTGAATCGAAATTTGACTGTCAGCTTGGTGACAAATTTCCTATCCTAATTCAGTTTTCTATCTACTCTGAAAAGATGAAATGTTTTATTCTTAAAATGCAATTCTTCATTTCTAAGAAGGATACTAAATACAAAATGCAGGTGGTATGCCAAAAGGCACGTATCTATGAACTCTGTACATTTGAATTCGCATCACTTCTAATTGTTCTGTGTAGCAGTCATCATAAGGATGTGCATACTGAACAACATGGATAGTTTCATTAGTAAAGTTTAAATGCCCCATAAAATTGAACTGATTTGGAAGGAGCTGTGGCACAAGTTCTTCTCGTACTACTGAGAATCATTCTTGGGAAGCACTAGTATTGATCAGACCATCCGAGTAAGCTTCCTTGATCTAACCACCACCAGCCCCCTCCCCCCCACTTTGAACTTCTCACAAGAGTAATAGAAGAGTGAGAGACCAGAGGACTACAAAAACACAGCCTGGACCCAAAGACCCAGAAGTTCTCACAATCTGAAATCAACAACGTATACAACTTGGAGCAACACAATCCACAACAGAACATGGAAGTGAAGAATGGTGGAAACCCATGTGAGTTGTGAAATTCATCACAAAAAATAAAATACTGGGAACCTCAAATTCAGTAATCCTCATCTCCCAAAAGACTGAAAGAAGAGACTGAGTGGTATAATTATGAAGACAGGATAGGAGGGATGTCAGCCAGTCTCATATTTAAACCAGTCTCGGAGTAAACGTGAGAATGATTTTCCACTTATGAGTGGCATGCATGTGTAGATACGCGTGTGTATATGTATATGTGGCAAATGATATATATATACAGTGTATAAGCTTTCCTTCACAGAAAATACATTAACTTGAATAAATTTTACAATCCTAGTATCTTTTAAATAGCACTTTCTTACTTGTATGAGTAAGAAACATGCCTTTAAGCCTGAAACATATGGAGATTCTTATGAATACACTAGAAGTGTCCTACATGAAACAGTATTAGTTGTCACAGAGCTGTTTATCACAGTTCCATTATCTCCCTCCTGATCATGTCTCCATGATGTCAGGCAGGGATTTCTTTTGCACGTGTACCAAGGTCTCAGCTTCAGCTTTTGAAATGAAAAATACATCCTCACCATACTTGCAGTGCTTATTCTGTGAATACAGAATTAATTTTCAAAGTACTTAAAATTAACATGATAATTGGCTTGAGTTAAAATTAGATAAAAACTTTCAAGAAATTTAGTATTTCTGTTGACCTATTCTTTGTTCTCAGTACTCTTAATAATAATGTAATTAAACTTTCCATACTGTTAATTAGTAAAAGCTTGTGCATAGGGTATAAAAACAAATGAATAGATTAAGTTGTAATTAAGTTTATCAATTCACTGTTATAGCCTAATGGCTATGATTCTATGATACTATACAGACTGTAAGTAGGCTTGTATGAGTAGCTTTGCCGCTGACTCCTGGGGGGTTACTGCACCCTCCAAAGGAGCTCAACTTGGCACTTCTGCAGTTCTTGGCTGCAGTTGGACTGAGATAAACAGCTTCATGCACGTCTCACTCCAGTCCTCAGGCAAGGAGTGAATTAACCAATTCAGAGAAGTCTTTTCTGCAAAGACTGTCTCAACGCAAAGTTGGGTTTCTGTTCTCAAAAGGTTTCCCTTGGCACTTCTGCTGTGTCTAGCATGCACAAAGGAAGCAGCTATGCAGTGGGACTGTGGCAGCAACCTCCAGGAATATTCATAGCACACAAACAGATGAACTCCGGGTCTGCAGTGCTCCTGCCCAGCCACCGTGTAACCTGGGCCTTGGCTGAGCATGGGTTCTACAAACCAGCCTAGGGTCTTGATTCCCCAGCATGCTTTATCTGCTTTGCACAGCTCCAGTGATGCAAAATAGATGTAAGCTCAATTTAAATGATGGGTGTGCTTTGAATAGTTTGTGCTGTTCTGATATATTAATGAATTTGGACTTAAAAAAAGAGAAAAAAGAAAAAAAGAATGGAATTGATTTAAGATTGATTCTATCATATCTTCATATAAAGTTTGAGTTATAGCTTTGTTTTTAAGTTCCTTGTTTATAAAATACAAATGACATATTTCATACAAAAAAAATTTCATACATTATTTGCTTTGTCAGCAAATGGCACCAAGTTCTTAGAAATCAGTAAATTTCTAGACAGAATATGTGGAGAATACAAGTAGGGAAGTAGAATAGAAATAAAAGGTTAATAAAATCTGAAATCCTGGAGCCATGCATTACATATTACCTAAAGACCCTCAGACATCTTAACCACTACATCTGTACTGCATAATCTTTCTCCACCCAAAAATAATATATATATGTATAGCCTAGTTTCTTCAGTAAGAAAGGGAGTGAATTAGTGAGTGATGCATTTTCATAGCTATGCAGCTTCTGCTACCAAAGCAGTCTCATTTAAGGCAGCTTGGTTGCTCTCTCTAGTGATGCCAGCTCTGTGCCTGCTGAGCCATACCACTCTATATCGCCCTAACTCTATACATATAAACTAGCAGAGAGTATACCAGAGTAATGCTGCATTTAAAGAAAGACTGCCACTCTGTCACAGCTCCCTGCTGTAAAAGTCAATTGATTATGTCACCTTGCTCTTTAATTTTAGTTAAGTGCAAGTCCAAGCAAGACTTGGTTTTATGCTGCTTTAGGAAGTCTGAATAAGGCTTGGGCTGCTTGCTGTGCTGTGTTACGTTTTGCTGTGTTGTGGTATGCAGTGACAATGTCTTCATTTGTCTGAAATTCATGTCAGTTACAGTAAAATAATCCTGAGATAAGGCAATTAAACCACAGGAATCAGGGATGAAAGCTGTGATGGTATCCTTAGCGCAGGACTTTTGTGCTTGCTGTGGTTCAGACAGCTTTCAAGTGAAAGAGTTCAAATCACTAGGCACCCCAAGAAGCAATGTGTCCGTGGCAAGGAGATGCAGGCATTTCTTACATTTCTCACAGTACCACTGGCCAGCTAGTATGACCATATGCACACTGATCTCCCAAAAGCCTAAATTAGAGAGAAGTCATAGAACAGTTTGGGTTGGAAGGGACCTTAAAGCTCATCTAGTTCTACCCCAACCCCAGCGTGGGCTGGGACGCCTTCCACTAGACCAGGTTGCTCAAACCTCCATCCAACCTGGCCTTGAACACTTCCAGAGATGAGGCAACTACAGCTTCTCTGGGTAGCCTGTGCCAGTGCCTCACCTATGTTAGAGTGAAAAAAATTTATGGTAAATTTTTAATACCATTGCTATTGTTTGTCATTTAAGTAATGAAAGCAACTTTCTGAGATAAGGAACTCCTTATCCAGTCTACCTTATTATGATAGCACTGCAGGCAGCATGCACTCTTGATATTCGCATTGTTCCAGTCAGCAGTGTAGGTGGTGCTTTCTCAATGATTTGCATCACACAAAAGTCAAGAACAGCGAGTAATAACTTTCTATACAAAGGCTTCACAGGTAGCCCTGTTTTAATGAATGTAGGTGGGAAGTGGGGTTCTAATTACTCAGTGTCCCAAAGATACCTTTATTTCTAAGTCTCATTATCTTCAGAAATTGCAAAGTCCTAAAATGTTAATTGGATATTTCATAGCTTTCAAGATGGTTTCGGAAGAAAGGAGTGAAATATCCGGTTTTTATCATTCATATAGAATTGTTTGAAAATATATCCACAATTTATTTTGATGCTTAACTCTAAATAACTTAGTTGTAATGCAGTTGTCATATAATGGTCTGATAATCTAACTGATGCAGCTTGATAATCTGGTAACTGGAGTCTGCTTTCTAGCATTTTTTCACTGTTATGTGCATTACATGTGTCCAAATATTTTCATAAACACTGACCCTCACAATGTAAAAAAGCTCTACATGAGTCTCAGCTGTAAGGTAAGCATTGTGCTGACCAGAATAGTCAAGGATGTTTTAACATTCTGTATCTGAATATTTGATGTGCAAAATCAAGTCGCAGATCTGCCGCAAAAAAAATGAAGTACTCATGTAGCAATGCTCTTGAAAAGGATCGAGGGAATACCTCTATATAGTGAAATAACTTCTTAAATTATAAAGTTATGAAAGTGGCAGCTTCGAGCTGATAGCTGGGCATTGGTCAGTGA
This sequence comes from Forpus xanthops, assembly GCA_032466535.1. Lineage (NCBI taxonomy): Eukaryota > Metazoa > Chordata > Aves > Psittaciformes > Psittacidae > Forpus > Forpus xanthops. The sequence continues at coordinate 16,511 of JASSUY010016263.1, read as the reverse complement.
TTCAGTATACAGTGATTTGCTGTACAGAAGACTGACTATATTGGATTTGTCCTGCGCTCTCTCTGAAGAAGGACCATCCCATATCAAGTATCTGTCTCAAAGCTTGCACTGCAAATTGCAATACAGGGTGGAGATACCTGACAAAGGTTGGGCACTTGAAAAATCTCGTTAAGGCATCACTGAACCCTGTGCAAGAAAATTACCTTACTTTAGTTCTACTATCTGTATGTCATCTTGCATCTTGCAGCAAAGACTACTCAGAAACTGGAAAATCCACTCCTGAATTTTTTCTATTTTTAAACTAAATGGCTCATGAGGGCATTTACTGTGAGATGTGTTCCATACTCCTTCAACCATTGTCTTAGCTCTTATTAAACCTACTTCAATTGATCAATAACCCTCTTCATCTAAGGACATCACAGCTGTTGTTTCAATAGCAGTCAGTGAAAAATACAGAAATAGCATGGTTTTCACATGGCTGCTTAAGATTTCAGGATAACGTAGCCAAGGTAGCACAGCTCTGTTGGGTGCAGAATTCCACTGAGCACTTTGTTTACTTTGCCATGACTCTCAGTTCTTGTTAGAGTCCCAGGTTATATCTCTGTAAAATAGTAAAAGCCTGTACTTGTTCATCAGAACTTGGTCGTCTGTGAACCGATGAGTTAGAATGGTCTCAGACCTGGCTGGAAAATTACTGCAGTCCAGGGACCATTCCCAATAAAATGCTTATATGAGGCTGGCCTGTTATCCAAAGCAGGTCAGTCTAATTAGGTGAATATATCTAAATTGGCCATTTGGCCTCAAAGCTAGAGAACAAGCCCAGGAATTGTTTAGCCTTCCAGTACAAACACATCGCTTCTCTTCAGGATATAGCCTGCAGCCTCTGACTTTGACCTGCATCCTTTCTTCTTAGGTGTATGATATTAGATTCAAACAAAGTAAATCCATATTCTCTGTGATTTACTTACCAATGGATCCAGGTCACCTTAAATCAATGATTTGTCTTTTTAGCTTATATTGTTCCCTTGATATTCACCTACTACACAAAGTAGTATTATGATTTTTGATGGTTCCAATTCATTCACAGTAGAGGGGAAGGTTGTCAAGTTGTATAGAACATATCCATTCTGTAGGATCCAGTTAGAAACAGATCTGCTTCATAACTATTCTCAATTTTTAATTTCAGGCCAAGATTTATCAGGTTGTAATATATTTAATGTTTATAATTTTTATTCCATAATCATAATTAGTCAACGTATTTATATTGATATATCAGCCAACTTTAGTCATCAAATTGCTAATCTTCTATAAAATATTAATATAAATATCTTATACAGATCTCAAGTAGATGTAGTTTTAAAACTTTTATTTAGCCTAACTCATATTGAATGGCTTTAATTATAGTGAGTTCATTCAAGTCCTTAATGTGGTTATTACTGTTAATACTGTATCAAATCTGTGGGATGAGGTGGGTATGATTTATGTACAACATTGATTTCTATTACATATAGCAGGAGAGAGAATTGCTCAAGTATATTCAGCAAGAAAACGTAAGGTTTAGGAAAGGGGAATGGCTCATATTTGTATGTGCATTATGTAATAAGAAAATTAAATACCTTGTGTGAGTTTGCTTCTGCTGAGCATTCTTCTTGGTCAGGCATATAATGCTGTGACAAATACTGTGATGTAGTTTCATACAAGGTGACATTTCAGGAATTTTTAAGAAAATAGAGGATCCAGAAAGTTCAAAAGAGTGAAAGAAGAGGAGGCTATCCTTCATGTTGTTGTCTTGAGAATCTAGATATTTTGATGAGCACTGAGAGCAAATACAGAATGCATTATGAAAAGACTTACTGGCTTTCCAGTTTTTTGGGGTTTTGACCTGGTAAGTTAAGGTAACTGTCCATCATGCCATCTTTCCTACCAGCTCAAGATAGAGTCAAAATTCTTGTTGATTTCAAGGGTCAAAATTTAACATTAAGGATTTTGTCTTGAACTCTACTTGACAGCTTCCTTTTACCAAAGTAATGCTCATATAGAAAGCATGAGAGAGAGCTTAAGATTCAGAAAATCTCCAGATCTGAAATTCTCCAGGAACTGGCAGCTGGGTTACCAGTCAGTCTTTCTGATCATTCTTAGACAATCTGAAGATGACCAGGGCAAAACCCAACCAGTGTAATTGCACTGTTCCCTTGAATATGTAAGCAGAATATCAATATGAAAAGTATTAGTTCTGAGCATGTTAGAAAAAAAAATCCTCAGTAAGCAAAATACTGCAAAAAACATGAAGACTTTGGATGGTTGAGCAATGTAGCTCTACATTTTAACAATCAGGACAAGAAAATGGAAGCGTATAGCAGGTAGCACAATGCCTTCTGTATATATCCTGACATTCATCTTATCAATTCTTTAAAATAATCTGGGATTTTTTTGTGATCCATTGAACCATTACCTGTAGATCTGTCATCCTCATAAAATGAGGTGACTCTGATGCAGTAAAGTCAGTCAAATAACACCCGTCCTAGCTTTACCAGATTAAGTATAAAAAAATTCTGTGTACACCTCTTTTGGCTTAGGTGCTAGTTTTTATGACAAATGATCATGTAAGATCACAGTTATAATATACAAGAAAATGTTTTTACAGGTAATAACAGAGACTGGACTAATTAGTCCAACTCATGCTTAATTCTATTAATGAATGTAGCATACCTTTTCTAACCACAGGTTACTCTGAATTTTAACAGCACCTCGTCTTTGGGCTTTATCAGAGCTTTTTCAAGGAGAGTTTTTAATTAATCTATATCAGCATATACTTTATATATGCTTTTAAGTGTTTCTTAATAATTTAGCCTAAGGTACTTTGAATTGCCTTCTGCTTACCACAGTGAAAGGACAGATGCATGAGCTGTGGCATAAGTTACTGCCAATCAGTTCTTCCAGTAAATTTGCCCTGAAGTCAATGCCCTTGGGCTGATGGCCGAAGTAAGTGCAATGTAGTGTATTTCTTAATTAAGAGAACTTACTGCATGTCACTTCAAAGATGGAGGGAAGGTTCTCTTTGAATTCAAGTAACTATGTTCTAAGAGAACTTTTACGTAAGAAGGTTAAATTTGTCTGAAACTGTAATTTATTGCAGACCCAGCTGTAGATGAGAATCATTTGGTTTGAAGTTCATAGGGGTTTTAAGACTCCAAATAATTGAACTGCTATTAGTGTGTAAGGCATTTTTCCGTTAACTTGGATGGACTTCTGTGGTGGAAACTATACTACATGCAATGCTAGCCAGCAGTCACATTTCAGACGTGATTGCAAGGCTCTGTGTAGGCTCTGTTGATTAGACAATGCTGGAACATGAGATCACATGCAACAAGGGGTCTGAATCCCAGAGACACCTTGACTGAGTGTCCCCTGTGCTCTCAGTTGCTAGCTGCAATCACCTAAAGACAGTATTTTCTGTTTTAAAACCAACTTGGGTACTACTCCTGCAGATTTCTTTTTTCTTTGTTTTTTCTCCATGTTAAACCCCAAGTTATGTAGGTGAGAGACAGTTTTAAATTGTGCTACAGTCCTATCCTCTAAGGTACAGAGTGTATCCAGCAGAGTGCCAAGCAAATCAACTGCTATTGAACCACGCTGGCAGCGTGTGCTCAGCAGAGTTCTGGATGGCCAATTCCAGCAGGTGGCTTAGTAGTGGTTGTAAGAACATTGGAAAATAGGAGCGTAGGCTGGAGGGAACACCCTGGCTAATTGCATCCCAATCTCCGTCTGTTTCCAGTGAGCAGTTCCTACCTTTCCTTCTTTTTCTGGATCAAGTTAATATTAAGTGCAGGAAGTTCTTTTTCACATCTCTTACTCAAAGGCTGTTCCAGAACTCCTGTTGAAAACCTTTTTCTCATTTCCATCCACATTTATTCAAAGACAGCTTATTCCCCATTTGTTCTTGTGCAGTCATCCATATTAAATTGGTCTCTCTCCCTTCCCTTTGTCCATTAATCTGCCTCCCCTTTAAATATTTTTTCCGGTAATGCTCTTTAGATCAAACAGACATTATAAGATGGAGGAAACCCTCAGAATGCAAAATCTTTGTATCTGGTGAAGAAAGGAGACTCAAATGCCATGGCAGCAGTACTCCTTCCAATCACAGAACCCCTGCTCCAGCCCTTTTACTTAGTAAGTTCATCTGTGGAGCTCCCTAGAGTAGGAATGTAGTAGGCTGTGTGACTACTCCATGAGGATCCTCTCACTCTCATTTAAATAAAGATAATCCCTTGGTAAGGAGAATTCAAGGTGCAGCTGACACCTGAAGAAATCTTAAGATTGTGCTGCTTGAGTTTCAGTGTTGTGACTCAGTGAGATCCTGGCTGGAAATAGTGGCAGCAAAAGCCATAAGACTGTGTGTATGAGAAAAGGCTCACCTACCTAAACTTTGGGGGAGGCTAGAAGTATCTTTTTTGTTTCCCCCACCATCACCAAAGTACATTTCCATGTTGATTAGGGTACAAGAAAGCTTCAGTATTGGTATAATTTGTCTTCTCAGACAAAATGGCTTTTCCAAGAAATACTTCAGCAAGTTACTTTGAAGTGCTTCTCAATCTTGGCATCTGGTAGAATTAGACAAATAAAATATTAATACAGAGACTTAGATATTAGTCTAGAATTCTAGCAATAAAACTGTGATGCACATACTTTGGTCCACCTACGTGAGATTGACCAAAAATGTCATCACTTTGATTCGTTGCTGCATGAATCACCTTCAAAAGAAAAGTCAAATCACAAGAGAAAATTAAACATTTGTCAAGGAAATGAAGAATCTGGGCCACTAGGATGAATTGGCTGATGTCTTAGTGTTCCTTCCTGTTATGAACTAGGTATGTGAACTAGACCCATGTGCAGACTTGACTGGAAACGATCATGCTGCTTTATGTGGGTTTCACATTGAAAAAAGTTGTCTTTATACTCAGGAAGAGGTTTGAATTACAATAAGCATGCTATATCCTTTATCCTACTATGCTCCAAGAAAGGTCCTCTGGCCAATCTCAGGACAGGGACCTCACCAGGAACCAAAGTTTGGTTGCACCCAAAATTATGGTGGCTGAAAAAAGGACCAGATATCTGATGTGGTTAGAAGGCAGTAATGTCCCCCTTCCAAACGCAATTATTTCATTACCTCAGTTTATTTTTTATATTTTTTAAAAAATTTTATTATTCAAACAAACAAAGCCATTTAGAAACTGTCCAAATTTGGCTTCCAGACTGTTTCAGATTTTTAATGCCTTGTCGCTGCTTCTGAGTGACGCATAATGAGACTATAATGGTCAGTGCTATTAGCACATTGAAAACATTTCCTTCCTCATCTCCTTCCTAAGATGTTGCATAGCTGGCACAACAGCAGGCAACACGTCACAAGTGTTACGTGCATGTGTCAGAAAACAGTCTCCTGATTAGACAAAGCAGCTAGTCCGAGGTTGTAGGTATGCATACACCATTTGTTAAAGGCTGGTCTGGAGCCCAGACACCCCCAACAAACATGTGGGAACAACACTGTTGGTCTGAGTGCCCAAGTGATAAGCGCTTATGCTTTGAGTATCCAATGGATGGTTACTTCATCAGGCATTCCACATCCCACCTAAACCTGAGCACCTCAGCCTTGCTGGCTCTGCTGCTACTGTGATGCCACACACAGCTGCGACAAATCTTGTCATCTTGTTCACAAGACAGTTATGTGGATGGACCATGGGAACTTGCCATGCTTACAGTTGACATAGGCCTCTGGTTTTTGTTCCCTTGTAAGCAAATTTTCTTAAAGCAGACAGAAAGCTTCCCTGACATATGTTTACTCTTGCTGGGACTCTAATCTGCAGCTCCCCAGAATAAAAATTTCAGGTGTGGATATTTGTTGGCAAGAATATCTAACCTTTGTCAGTCTTTCTCCAGAAGTCATCGGTCATAGCACAGTTATAGCAATAAGTGTATAAGTTGGGGTGAAGCCACAGAAGGAAAATTCAAGAGGTTTTAAGACATTTAGATTGTATTTTAAAAGCATCTATTTTTTTTCTAGAATATCAATGAGAATTGGAAGGTTAGCAATAGATCTGCAGTGGTATAGAACATCAGTGGCTGGGGATAGTTTCTGAGAGTAAGGGCAGACATACACTTCTTAAAGTGTTTGTGCTACTGCATCCTGAAGGATGGAACAAAAAATATTCTCCACAGAAGTTTCATAGTACTTGTCCACAGGTCTATTCCAGTGAGGAAACGTGAGTTCAAATCAGTAATTGCAAGGCAAAACTCCTTCCTACATGTCCACGCAGTGCATGTCAACACAGGCCTCCACTCAAGCAGAAGAATCTGCAAAATCTTACTTGAAGGCAGTTCAGTTTAATTCTGACTAGGTCTTTCCACAGAACTACAACAAATTTTTCAGCAGGAGGAAGTGCTTGCGTCAGCTCTGCTGAGAACAGAAGTTCATCCTATTCACTAAGTGAAATGAATCTTCTATTGAGATGCTAAATGTTCACTGCCTTCCATACAGACCTTCCATAAGATCTCAACAATTTTTTATGCCACATTTATATGCATTGTGAGCCTTTTGCCCCTGGCTCTCCAGCTGTTTCCTTGCTTACATCTTGAGGCAAGAACTGCTGAACTTGAGGAGCAGGAAGACTGAACTGTTGACAGGGATGGTTGATAGAAAATTTTAGAGGGTGTGTACGACTCAGAATTGGTTATCCAGATCTTCCAGGAGAAGATAAAAAAATTTCAAGAGCAGAAGTAACAACCAGCACAGTCTGAGAGAACACAGAGATGATAAAGGGGCTTTTAAAGTGTGAAAGTGTAAGAAACAGGCAAAATACACATAAACATTGTAGTGGCAGATAGCAGTGGTGAAGGGTACTGAAGCAAGAACATGAATCTGGATGCAATTAGTGAAAAAAAAGAAAAAAAGGAAAATAGAGAAGAAAAGGTGAGCTTAAATGGCTACAGTGATACAATCTTGGAAGTATGGAAAAGGAGGTAGGACACTGAAAAGTAAAGATCAGGAGGCTGAGAGGCTTTTTACTATGGAAATGGAAGGAGAAAGTGATTTTAGAGATTAGGAAAATGAACAACAGTATTTTGCAACAGATGAGTTTATAAATGGAGAGAAGAGTTGATGGTGACTGTAGTTTAAAAGGGTAGGAACAAAGTGATTTGAAAAATCATGGTACAACAGAGAAAAATTTGGAGAGGAGATAAAGACATTTTCTGTCTGTGCAGTGAATTTAAATTGCCAGTGCAACATCAGGGAGAAGAAAACCATTCATCGATGAGTGGGAGGCTGAAAAGAGCAAGGTCTAACCAACAGTAAACTGACTATCTGGGTTCCAGAGTAGACTTAAGGCAGTAGGAAAACATGTTGTGGGAAAAAGAAATCCAGCATTAAAGAGCTGGAAAAAGAAGCAGGAGATGCTGAAGAATTTTATGCTAAGGACTGAGATGAATGGAAGAAATTTATTATTAGTTACCTTTTAAAATAAAATGATTTCTGATAAGCTTTGATTATTAGATGTTTGTAGCATCTGAGGAATTCAGTCTTTAGTAGACATTTGTTCAGCCTGATTATTATGAAAGATATTATGCAGGTCCTGCTTAAAAAAAAAAAAAAAAAGTGTGTTAAAATTTAAAATAATACCTTTGTGTGAAACAAATAATGACATATGGACAGTACCTGAATGACCAAAAAGGCCCCACAAAACCCAGTTTTAGATTTCCTTTGTTTGTCTGCAACTAGAATTTCCTCCTAAGACACTCAAAATTATGTCATTCGACTAAGTTTTATTGATCTGGGGATAATAGATCACAACTAAAGAACGATATAACACTTCTATTCCCTCTCCCATCATTCCTTCTGATCCTGCCCCACACTCAAAATAAGATACATCTGGCTAAAGAAGAGCAGATGACCTTGAATAAAAAGATCAGCTTTTGATAGCAATGAAAGCTCGTGTCAGTCCTAGATTTGCTTTATGTGGCAAATCTACCGGACACTCATCCACAGCATGCTTTCAGTTACAGGACTAAGGTACTAAGGAAAAAGTCCTCTGTATCTGAGAACCCACAGTGTTCCATTCTCCTCATACCCTTTGGTACCCAAATGACCCCAGTCAAGCACCTTCAATGCCTATTACTCATGCTTGGAACTGCTTCCAGCTAAGTCACAACCCGCTCTCATCAGGGCATGTTTTCTGTCTGAGATCCCAAAGGAGCTCAGTCCAGAAGACATGCTGAGAGTGTGCTTCTCATTTCCTAAAAGAGCTGAGCTCATCACAAAGCACAAACAAACTGTTATTCCAAAACATAGCCAGAGAAAGAGATTGGTCAGATGTAAGTTTTGTGGTGGTTTCATCACTCCTGCCTTCACCAAAACTGTTGAAATTTTCTCTATTTTTCTTTCATAAAATGAAGCTCCTCCTTTATTTTACTTTAGAATGTAAGGCACATGGGTTCCATGCCATGTGAATCTGAGGGAATTCAGACCTTCCCTTCCCCATCAAAAGAACCATGCCAAAACTAAAGGGAGGAATGGTCTCCGTTTGAACAATTCTTGTTGATGCTATGCTGCTTTGCAAAAAAAATGTACTCAAAACCCTATCAAGCAACTAAAAAGTAATTAGCCAAAGAGACAGCAAAGTACCCACCGTTATGGTGTTCACCTAGGAGCAGGAACACTTTGATTTCTCCCCTGTTCTAAGCCACATTATTTAATTACACAATATTGAATAAAAGCAAGAAAGCACATCCATGGTTTCCTTTTTCAAAGCATGCTCTAGTCCTTAATGTGTTTTTAAAAGAGATAGCTCAGGGTCCTAAATCTAGAACAGGGTCACAGCTGCAAATCTTAGTTCTTCTGTAGTCCAGATTTGGGTTTCTCAGTCCCAGGAAGAGGCAAGGTAAAGCACTGTTTTGGTCACCAGTCCTCCACTCTTGGTCATGCAGCAGCTTAAGCCAATCAAAGCCAGAACTGCTGCTACTCTCTCCTGGCCAAATATAAGTGCCCACAGTGAATCGAGACAATTAATTGCACAGCTAATCATTTGTTTCTACTGAGTTAGTTTTCTGCCACAACACCTATTTAATTTGGGTTACCACCTGGGTACCACCTCCAGAAAGCAGGAGTTGAAGGATCAATAGCTAGGACTTAGGTTGACCAAAGCAGCATTCTTGGGGTGCTGCCTTTGGTAATTCATTCTGAGATGTCTCATCCTGTCAAGGTATTACCCATGCCCAGGTAGTTTTTACAAGTCTGTTGCCTTCTAAGAGGAGAAAACCCAAACACAAACAAGAAAACCGAACCAAAAAAAGCCCTAAAAGCAAACAGCTTATTGGCTGTTCGCAGCCAGAGCTGTCTGGTCTGGTACCTGCAAGCCAACTGAGCAGGGCCAGCTTTGGGAAACGCAGGGCTCCCCACAGTGCACTGGAAGCAAGAGCAACAGGCTGATTTTCTAATTTCCTCATCTTGGTAATAGTGCCTGTGTGAATTTTTCAATTTTTTTTTTTTCCTGGTGTTCTAGTTTTAATGGGCTCAATTTTTAAGTTTTGAGGTTATCCTCGTTTTTAATATTTCTGTTATCTTAGAGAAATATGATCATATGCAATAGAATTAATATACAACAAGCAACCTAATAAAGATAAAAAAGGTGGTGCAACTTATGAACTATTGTTGCAAGGAATGGAAAATGTAATTAGGGAGAACATTAAAAAAATGAAGTCTGGGTGCCTGCCTGGAACAAAGACTAAACTAATAGTAAATGTTACATGCAACAAATGACAAGTTCTCTTCAAAGATCTGCAGTTATTAAGTGAATGTTCAACCTGACCAGGCAACCTAAAAGGTATTTATCTTTTCGTAGGAGTTCTGCAGCTATGTAGTTATCCTGAACCCATAACTAGCAAAATAATTTCCCCTCTACCCTTTAGTTTCTTGGTTTCTCTATTTTGTTTTTTGTAAGTAGAAATATAATCAAGTCTCTTGAAACTTCGCCTAGGTGAAGATATTCACCAAACCTGGATGGAGAGTGCACTCAAGGCAGACCTTTTCCAAGCATTTCTTCTAATACAGCATTTGGTCTGAGCACTTCTGGGAGCTGTGTCAGACAATTTTGGAGTTGTTGCTTTCTGAAAAGAGGCCATTTGTTTTCAATCTTTTAAATGCCATGGGGACATCAAACAAGACTGTAAGAAAATTACTTCCTGGGGTCAGGACCCATGCCGATAATGACAGAATTTTGATGGATTTAGGAAACTCCACTTAACAATTCTGATTTATCTGTCAGTCTCTCCTCCAGAGACCCATGGAAGAGACAAGAGGCTGTCTGTGAAATTATTAGTATGACAGGAGTAACATATGGGAGATGAAAGCTGTTGTTTAGAAGTGGTTGTAAGACTGAAACAAATAATGTATGCCACCTTTGATAATTCCAGACAGGGCTCCTTTAATGCAGCCAGGTTCACTGCTGTGGCCCCATACAGTAGCTTAGAGAAATGTAAACAGTACATTTTTGCAAGTTAAAAGTTTTTTTTCTTTTGACATTTCTTACGTATGTGTCATTATTTTGTCCACGAGCCTCAGAATCTTAAAAATTGATGTCTCAAGTCCAAGCTAGATTTTTTTACTTGCTAGTCAAAAAAGAAAAGACTCGCTTATGTTCATCCAATAGTCAATCACTTGTTCTTCCATCTGGATTTCAAAAGTAAGTTTTAAGTTCACACTAAGCAGAAAAGCACCTGCATTTCTGCACCCCCTGGCTTTGTATCTGCAGCAAGCTGTGCACAAGTGAGAGGTCTGGAGTCAATTCAAAACTGGAAAGATTTTAAAATCAAGAGGTATGTTTCATGACAGGAAAAAATTATTTTGTACATGAATAACTGAAATACATCATTTCACAACCTGTAGTCTCCAACCGATATTGAAAGTAACTTACTAAGAGAGAATAAACAATTTAGTTAGGCTTCTTAAATTTTGGGATAGCCCTCTGCTACTAGATCATCATTCCTCTCATTTGTTGACTATCTCTGACCAACTGGGCATGGTGTCTGGCTTGGGAAATGGAACTTCCTTTATTAAATATTTATTCAAGTCATGGTCAAAGGCTGTTGTAGAAAGTTCAAAGCTTATGTTCTTCAGTGTAAAACTTAAAGTGCCTCTGGCTCATTTACAGACACACTGCCAGATGTGAGTCGTAGCAGGATTGCCTGCTGCCATCTTTGTAGAGTTTAAGACACTGAGAAATTGTCTTCATCTCCATCACCAGATTTTCTAATTAGTTAATGTAAACATTAACTCTGCACTGGTGTTTTTTCTTGAAAGGAATGTCTTCTTTGTACACTGTCAGATTTTAGGTTATGAGAGAGCAGTGAAGATGAACACTGAAAGACAAATCTAAAAAAGAATCAGTGTGGTCTCTTAGAAGGATACAACTTACCAAAAGGGAACACCTTTGAAACAAAAGGGCAGTGAGAGAGGGTTTTATGCTAAATGAAACTGTAATTATCAGGATTGCAGCTGGAGCACAGAACTTATCTCTAGTTAAGAAGCATGCAAGTATCTGTCTGTGAGGAAACCAACTTCTTTAAGCCTCCCATGAAAGTGACACAAATGCATAGAAACAGGAATAAATGAATAAATGGGGAAGCAACATTTTTCTCCATTGCTGCAATAGCTTAAATGGAAAAGGTCATACCATTAAAAGAGAAAGGGTGATAAAAGCATATCACTAGACCGCTAAGTTTGCCTTGTACTTTGCTGTAAAAGCTAGGATCATCAGGCTGAGTGTTCTGAAAGCTTCTCCATTCAGCAGGACTCAAAAAAAAAACATTTCCTACATTTTATATGAGTCAAGCCAGCACGATGTTTTTAATGGGCTTTCAGGCTTGATTTTGGAAATATCACAGTGTCACTTATGGTAAAACTATAACAAATAAGAGCATCTGTCTTGAATATAGCTATCTCAGTCCCATTACACCATAGCAATGCCATTAGAAGCAAACAGGTTTTCCTGTCCTGCCTGTCTATTAACTTGTCTTCCAAAGTGAGAGTATTCCTACCAGGACAATTCACCATGTCTAAAGAATGATTAACTGTTTATATTACTTCAGCTTCTCCATCTGTTGCAGTTCCTCATTTCCTTTGGTTTATGTTTTGAGTATCACATCAAAAAAGTAATTTATTGCTGCCATTTGATAAAAGTAGCCTCTGTATCTGAAGGAGGACAATATTTACATTTGATCTGGGTTAGTGTAGTAGTAGCTACACTGCCATAGGGAGACTGTGGATTATATACTCCAGATTTAGAGAAATTCAGTTTTTCAAGAAGATATGGCATATAAGCTTTGTTGCTGAATTTGGGCTTGTTTTTTTTTTTTTGTTGTTTTGGGTTTTTTTTTAAACATTATCCTGCTACCTTTCCAAAGCAAGCATACCAGAGTAACCTACGTAAATTGAGGGTGTGCTCCCAGGGTGGTTAGTGGTAGCTGTCATGGAAAAAAATGATTGAGCAGCAATGTACATTGTACAGTATGGGATGAAAAACCCAGAATCTCTTTCATGCTGTTTTGGTGACAAAATCTGGCTTGGTTCTGAAGACCAATGCATTATTTTCTTGACTGCAGCTTACCCTTCATAAACTCACTTAAACTAATGGATTTTCAGAGCTAAGGTACTAGAAAAGCATAGCTAGAGCAAGAAACCAGGCCGAGATTATTCCCGAAATCTGAGATCAATTTGTTAAAACTGCATGGTTTCTGAATCTCACTGACTCAAATTGCAGCTTCCTGATGTTATAGGGCATATGCAATCTTCCTTTTTGCCAAGTCACTCTGAACTGCCACTGGGGCCCTACAGTAGATATCTCTGTGGCTGAAGCATAAGCACTCTCTGAATAGCATTGAAACTGTGTAAGGAAGGATGGAGTACAGAGAAAGGAAATAGAAAAAGCTGAGACAGCTGGCAGAGCTGCTTTTGTAAAGGAGATCAAGGTGAACACCTGCAAACTCCTGCATCATATGTTATCCTCTTGAGCAAGGAGTGGGGAGTACGCTGTCTTCTGCTTTTGGCCAGGAATAATGCTGACTCATTTAGAAAACACAGTGTATCTGAGCTATTGCTTGACTTTTGGTAGAAACAGCCACTTGTTCTATAGCAGTTTGACAACTCAGTTCTCAGTATCAAGCTTCTTGACTATCAAGCAACTAAGGCAAAAATCTGAGTCCTAAACTATTCCTAATAATTCCTAGATGTATTTATGATTCAACAACCCTAGAAAGCAGCTATATAAATAATAGGTACCTATCTTGTGAAAGTAATACCAGGGAAGTTTCCTAATCATTGAAGACTTTTCAGACAGCACTCACTGTGTATCACTTGATGTGCATCCTTGACCCATCCAGTTGTCCAGACAGGAAATTTTCCAGACAGTCCATGTGCTGACATGCAATCACGACTAAATACCGTATCATAATGTTCAGTAAACTTGGTTTTGGTCACTCAGTTGCTGTAAGAATGGACAGGAGTAATTATATGACAACTTAGTGTTCTTGAAGTATAAGATTTATTTCTGCACTGGTTTTCCTTAAACCTCAGATGTTATAATTAGTCTGATATCTGATATTATAATATTTTAATTCTCTGAATACTCCTTGACTGTTTGATACTACTTAACTGAGCGAAGCTCTAGCTTTTCTTCACCATTATGGCCAGAGAATCCCATTCCTTCAGTTGTATCATCTACTTGTCTACTGAGGTACTCAAAAGGGAACGATGTAAGGAGAGGTAGCCTAGATGTTTGTAATAGAGGAGATTAAATTATTAAAAATTCTAAATATTCTTTTTTTCTAATTATTATTGTGAGATACTTAGAATAACTAACTTGCTTCTAGCTACCATGTATTTGCTCTAGAGAAAAGAATATAACCCAATGCCTTTGTATGTACTATTGCTGTTCATGCATAATTGTTTTATTAAGTGGAACCTGTTTATTTATTGGCAACCTAAAAAGTTTTTGTTAGTATTTGCTTTAAGTTAAATACGTAACTTGGTATGAAGGAACACTGTTTTCTGCTGTAAAATAAGCAGGCACACCCTACTGAATCTGTAGAAGTTAATTAGAGCCAGACTTAAGATCTTTGTTCTGATGATCAAAAGCAAGCAAATATGGTTTGGGTGCAAGAAGAACTCTCAGTGTATTCTCTAAATATTGGTTTGGTTTTTCCCAACCAGCTGTTTACTAATTCTATAACTTGAGCTCTGAGTTCTCTGAATTGTTTTCCCATTTTTAGTCATACCGCAGCAGTTTTCCCTATTCATGTGGAAGCACTCAGGGTTTTTGAGCACAACTGCTTGAAAACAAGATAAATTGGGTTCCAGAGGAGAATACAACTTTTAAATCTAGGAAATTAGTGGTTTATAGGCAAGTGGGAAACTTACATTATCATAAAAACATTGTATTCGACTTTTATCTTGCTGGGGTCTATAGGAATGAGTTGACACAGAGTCCTGAACAATTCCAGTCTAGAGGCAGAGAGAGAAATAGTTGTCCTGTCCCGTGAGCATCAATAACATTATCAATAATATTCCAGCCCTGAACAGTGAAAAAAAAGTTTCTCAATCATAATAACCCTTCCTGAATAGAAAATAGGGAAATTTGGTTGGATTATTTAAAACATTTGGGGTTTTGGAATTCCTTTATTTCAATTCCCAAAATAAATTGATTAATTTCGAACCAAAGGTTTCTTTAAATGAAAAACCAGCCTCCATAATACAAAACCAAACCAAACCAAACCAAAACCACATCAGTGAGATGCTTTGGCAACTTCCAAACTTTCTCCAAAAGATTTTCTTTTAATAGGGCATCAATAGAGAACAATTGCTTCAGTCAATTTTGGTTTTGACAAACTTAAACTTTTCTAATTAATATTTAATTAAAAACTTACTGACCAGGGCTGTTCTAAACCGGTGTGGGAATTGGCTAGCAGTTGGACACTGTGCAAAAGAAATATGGTATTTGCAGGACCCAAGGAAGAAATGTAAGCTGAGCACGAGGGCATAAAAGTAAGGTGATGTTATATAAGGCAACTTCTTTCCTAGAAAAATCTCATAGTGAGCAGAAAGCTCACTATGATTTTGCTTACTGTGACAGCAAAAGGAACTAGGGAATCCAAACTAGGATTGCTTAATGTCCTTGCTGTGAAAAGTGTCTGCACTTACTCATATGTCCTTTGCTGAACATAGCTGTAGTATATCAACATATACAGTGCCAGTGGTTAAAAAGTTGACATTTCGCAGTTAATAAATGTCATTAGTATTTCATTTTGATGGAAAAAAGTATTAAAATCTAAATTTTCCCATTACTCCATGGAATAGCCTTTGTGATGGTGACGCCCGTTAAGCAGCTTATGGTCTGCTTATTGCAGGGCTGCAGAAAACTGTGTATGTGCACACAGTTGCAGAGCTTCAGGTTCCTGTTGAAATACCTTAACAGAATAATTACTTTGCCAATTACAAATCAGCTCTGCTTATAAAGCATCTCCATAATTGTAGGCTAAATTTTCAAGAAAAAAATATGGGGGGGTTCTTTGCTGCTGCTGCACCTCCCACCACCTTTGTTCCTGCTGGTACTACTACATCTACCTCACAGAGGAGGTGATAAGGTTCACTGAGACAGCAGTGGTAGCTGCAGCAGGAGCTGCACCCATTTAGGTGGAAAAAACTCAATGATAAAAGCAGTGTCAAAAGAGTCAGACACATGTAGGACGAATGGGAATTTATGCATTTCCAAGAAGAGGGAAATGAGATGCTGGAGAGATTACTAAAATTTTTATTGCTCCAAATCAAATCTTCCCCCCCTTTTTTTTTTTTTTTTTTCATAGAATAGTTAGGGTTGGAAACGATCCTAAGATCCAACCCCCCTGCCATGGGCATAGACACCTCACACTAAACCATGCCACCAAAGGCTATGTCCAACCTGGCCTTGAACACTGCCAGTGATGGAGCATTCACAACTTCCCTGGGAAACCCATTCCAGTTCCTCACCACCCTTACACTAAAGAATTTCTTCCTCAGGCCCAATCTAAACTTCCTCTGTTTAAGTTTGAACCCATTGCCTCTTGTCCGCTCATACAGTCCCTAATGAAGAGTCCCTCCTCAGCATTCCTATAGGCCCCCTTCAGGTATTGGAAAGCTGCTAGGAGGTCTCCACGCAGCCTTCTCTTCTCCAGGATGAACAACCCCAACTTTCACAGCCTGTCTTCATAGGGGAGGTGCTCCAGTCTCTTGATCATCCTCGTGGACCTCCTCTGGGCTTATTCCAACAGTTCTATGTCCTTTTTATGTTGAGGACACCAGAACTGCACACAATACTCACGAGAGCAGAGGGGCAGGATCACCTCCCTCAACCTGCGGGTCACACTCCTTTTGATGCAGCCCAGGACACAGCTGGCTTTCTGGGCTGCAAGAGCACACTGCCGGCTCATGTTCA
>JASSUY010016261.1:0-12568 GCA_032466535.1 Forpus xanthops | reverse complement strand
ATCTCATCTCTGCCCAACCTGTAGCTGTGCCTGGGATTGCTCTGACCCAGGTGTAGGACCTTGCACTTGGCATGGTTGGCATTAGCCCACCTCTCAAGCATGTCAAGGTCCCTCTGGATGGCATATAATATTGCAGGGACGTACTCAGTAAGGAACCTTTTTTTTTTTTTGTGGTAAGTGGGTCAATTTTTAGTGGTAAGTGGCTGTAACCCACTGCCAACACTTGGCCTGTGGTTAGCACGACTACCATTTTGTATCATTTTTTATTTCCTAGTTTCATGCACTTCTGAAGCACACTCTTCAAATACATGATTAAGTGCTGTTGCCTAGATTGTGCTGTAGTTCTATCCATGACTAGTTCTGAATATCTGATTTCTGAAGCAAATAGTAGGTGTTGATTTGAAGAGATGATCATTCCATCTGGCAGCTTGTGATAGTTCACCAG
Source organism: Forpus xanthops (assembly GCA_032466535.1). Classification (NCBI taxonomy): domain Eukaryota; kingdom Metazoa; phylum Chordata; class Aves; order Psittaciformes; family Psittacidae; genus Forpus; species Forpus xanthops. Next base: position 12,123 of record JASSUY010016261.1, on the reverse strand, counting down.
GGTAGTCAAACCTTATCATTCTTCCATCGTCACTGAAGTGTTCTGGCTTTCAGTGTAATTATCTGGAACCTTATTTTTGCAAGATTTACTTATGCTTCTGGAAGGAAATACAACCAAGGTGATTAGAGAAGGAGATCAACTCAGAAACTGCAAAGGAGTTTATGCAGTAGAATCAATTTGCATACTGATCATAATGCTATAAAAGAAGACACAATTCAGTTATGAGAAAGTTTGGGATTTTTTATTGTTATGTTGGTATTTTTTTTGTAGGAATTCAGAATAATCTATAAGCTACTAAGTATGTGAGACAGGTAAAATAGAAATAAACATAGAGAGTTCACTTTAATGTGTGTAAAGCATATTCACATTGCCATACGTGAATTAAGGTTGATTTGAGTGATTTAATCTATAATCAATAAATTCTTGAAGATAGATTTCAAGGAGAAAGTCCATCTTAGTGGGACTTCCATTTGAGAAAAAAAATTGAGCAGAAGTTTTACTTTTTAATCTGGACTATCCCAAAAAAATGTTGTAGCATACTGGCTGTTACAGTAGATAACCTGATATATATATATATTTAAGTAGTATGTGAAGTAAACTGAGGTAACTTGCAGGTGGTACTAGTTTTGAAGGCAAGATCAGGTTGCTAGTTGATGTTGTGTAACTCTAGTTTCAGACAGAAGAGGACTAAGTATGAAGATATATGTGATGTTGTCAAAATCTCCAGTGTCTGATAGTCATGAAGTTGTCCTTTCCCTGAAGTAACTGTTTGCCAGGACTTAGAAACTAAATTCAGTTCATGTGTAACAGAACTATGTGTATGGGCTGTAAAATTAAATTTGAAAGCCAGTTCTGTGGAATTGACAGCAGAAATGAGTAATTAATCTGCAGGAAAGAATTTTTCTGATGCAAGTTTGTGAAGCGTGGAGGGGTGTTTTACTAAAGTTAACTGTTCTTGTCCTTGTTTGGCAGCTGCCCACTAGCAGAACTGGCTCTTAATCAGATATCACTAGATCTTTAAGAATAACTTAAGTCTTGCTGAGATGCTTCCATACCTCGGAAGATCTCAGGGATCCATTTTGTTGACACTGGTATCAATGCAAGAAGGCTACAGCCTACTTAGGTTAAGAATATATCAAATTACCAAATTATAAACCCAGTTAGAGGCTGCAGTTTATGTGGCCTATAAAGCATCAGCAGACCTTTCCTTCAGCTCGTTTGCCATGAAACTGTCATGCAAAGGCATAGGTCCTTGCTCAGGTCATGTCGTGTTTGAATAGCTATATATTAAACAGCATTTTTTAGTGTGAATAGATAGAATTAACTCTTAGTCTAAAGAAGAACAGAAATTTTATCTTTAGCTAATCAGTAGGGGGATTTTGCTACAGGGAGCTGTGTGATTCATTGGTTTGGTCATTGATAGCCAGAGTCCTGTTAACTTCCATGTGACTTACACAGGCAAGGCCTGTCACGTTCTGCACTGCTGACTGCTAGACAGTAACTTTCCTACACATCTGTCTGTCCTATGGTCCATCACATCATTGTCATCTGACAATCGCAGTTCAAGTATCTGTTTCAGTGGTTGCTGCTTTTTCAGCCTTAATTGCTGCTGACTGTTGCTCTGCAAGATGCATGGTACTGAGCAGAAAGCAAAGCTGAAACTAGTCAGTGATCTGTTGAATAGCCTGAACTTTAGAAGCCCTTCATTAAATTGAACTTTGCTGTCTAAAGAGGACCGTGGCATGTGTGTGATCTCTAACCTTTGGAAGACCTGTCTGGCAATAAGACTTCTGTTCCTTCTGTAAGGCCAGTCTATAATGCCATCAGTAATGGATTAGCTCATTTAAAATGTTTACATGAGATTTTTGTTCCTATTTAATTTGGACCAGTGGGCATGGATTGAATACTAACTGCATGCTAGTTTAGCAGCTTTGTATTTTTAACATCTGCAGTGCTGAAAACCCCGACATTTGAGTGGTATAGAAGCAATCTTAGGCTTGAAACTCAAAAAGATTTACCCATGGTACCTGTGTCCTGCACTTCCCTATCAAATAGTGGAATTAAAAGCTCTGAATAAGATTCTGGTTTTTCCTTTTGAAGCAATTGAAACAAATAAAGCATAGGACATGTTTCTCAGAAACACGAGAGAGGAGACACCTAAGTTAACCAGGAGTGAATGCCAAGGGTGGATGCTTCTGCCAGCCATGCAGAATAAAATATCTGGCTACTAATTAAAAGATTGCAAGTTTGATTTCTGCCTGGCTTGAATAATTTATCCCTAGGAGTAATTTAGCATCTTAACTTAGAGCTTTTGGACAGAAAGTCTTTTCAGATGTGCTTCTCTGACAAAACATCTGATGGTTTAACATTTTTCTCTCAATGCTCTTCTGTAAGTGAAATGTGTTTTGACTCATCTTCGCTGTTGGTGATTACCTAACAGCTTAATCTCTTCCTCTAGATGAGGAAGTGACAAAGGAATTCATGAGTGCTTGTCAGGTTCATGTTTGATTCTTAGGTCCCAAAATATTAGCTCCATTTCATTCTGGACTTTGCCTTACTTGTTTAGGTATCCTTAAATGTCCATGGGCAAAACTAGGCACTATACAGCTGCACAAAGAAATGCTCAGAGAGCTGTGTGAATAGAATTAAGTGAGAATTAAGGCTTAACAACATAAGCAAACAGAACTAGGAGTATTTAACTACCTTGCTTGCATTCAGGTAGTTTCATTTTATTGAAGTGTTAGTAGAAAAAATAGTGCAAGACTAGATTCTGATATTAATATTACTAAGCGCTCATATTTTCCTGCCTAAAGTCTGACATCTAATCTGCATCTATTGTTGAGGTGCAAATGGAATTTAGGCTAAACAGTTTTCAAAATTAGTTTCTAATTTAGGTGTGTGGTTCTGATGAACATTGGGTATCCTAACTGTGAGCATTCATCACACAGTTAAAACTAATCAGAACTGCAGCTTTCACCTAAAAAGCACCTGTTTAAAGAACTGCTCTAATTTAGAAGTTAAAAACAGTTGATGTGTATGGTGAAATACAAAAATCTTATTACTTTTTTATCTGTGAGAGTGTTGGTTATATTTTAAATGGATAATTTCCATGCAGTCCATCATAAAAGGTGGGTTTTGACAACTGCTAATAATGGGGGATGATAATGGAATCAATTGCACATGATTTTAAGTATTAACTTTCGTTACACCTTACATGGATAATCCAGTTGTTATTATTCATTGATCCACAAGGACATGCATTTTCCTAATGTGTGGCTCCTCAGGTAGTAGTTCTTAGGGGAACTCAGAACTCATGCCTACACTGATGTTGAATATACTTTAATGCATATGGGTGGGAAGAACTTCTAGGGGAAAGAATGTTGTCCAACTCTGTTAACATGGTGTCCAGATAATGTTAAAGTACTTTCGTATTTCCAGATCAGCTTATTTGTTTGTCAAGTACCATTCCAGCCTACCATTTAGTTTCTTACATGCCAGATCTTCAACTTCAGTTTGTTTGGTTTACTTGTGGTCCTTGACGTTAACTCCAAGTTTCACAACATAAATCCTATTTTTATCTCTGTTATGCACTTTGAGATGTGTATAGTTAAATGGGATGAGGAAATTAATGTCAGTGTGAAGTGCTATATTGACCTTTACACTTTCTTTTTCCTTCTGAAAAACTGTTTTCATCATGTTTTTCACCTTGCACAGTAGATTCTCTGTGCTTGATTATTGACCTTTTGATGTTTCTGCAATGAAATCATCATGCTGAAAGTCAGTGCAAAATTAATTAGTATCTGTGGAGGAAGAAAATAGAGCTATTAAGGCAATCTTTTTTAAAGCTCTTGGGGAAGCTGTTTTCTGTAATTTGGAAAAGAAAAGCCTATCAGGAACCTAAGTGTAATTTCAAGGAATGAGATGTTATGACATAGGATTTGAAAATACTAAGTCAATATCTGTAACATCATTAGCCAGTATGAAGTCCAGACTAGTGGATTTTCAAGTCTCATTCACACTTTATCACAAGAAGTACTGAAAACTTGGAACAACTTCTACTCAAACTCATGGATGCTAAGCAGTTACATAGTTTTGTGAAATATTTAATGGACAAATACTGATTTAGATAGGATTTTTTACTTTGATTCCAAAGTGGAAGCAACAGGAGTTGGATAAAAACATTCAGTACTTCAATAGTTGTATATAAACCCTCTTGGTTTTAGCTTGAGGGAAGAAAAAAAAAGCAGAACAACTGGATCTGTTCTTTCATGACCAGAATACAGCAAAGTGTAACTCTTACTCCAAGTCCATTTATTTACAAGGTGGGAAATTTGCTCTCAAGCTCTGTCCAATTTGATAAAGGAGTTGCAATACATTTTGTCAATCATTGCTGCCTGTACACTGAGCTAAATATTTTGGGGATTTTTTTTTTTTTATATATAGGCTGAATAACATTTTTTTTTGCAGGTAGACATCTTTCAAATTGCTCTTTCCAAGTTTGACATTGCTATTCATGGAAAACCTCCTCTGTAATTAGTTAGGGGTCAACATTTAGAGAAGTTTTCAAAACAAAAGGAAACAACCTTCCACAGGCCCCTTCTCTGACATATCCATATCTTCCTCTCCCCCATCACAAAGCCATGAATGCCCATCTCAGGTATTCTCTAGATCTGTTGGATTGCTCCAATGTCTATGTGGCATCCTTTTCAGAACGATTAGTGCTAAAGCAGGTATCTTCTTCATATGAACATATCCCCTTCAGTGAATGCTTGTTTTATGCCTTGGTGTACTGTTGTTAAGGGAATTGGACATTTGCATATGAAATGTCTTACCAGTCTCAAATTTGTACAAAATTAACAACAGGCCACATTGTTGTTGGTCTGTTTCCTTTTTGTTCTTGTATAGTGCACATATCTTATATTCTTGGCTTGTCTACTTCCATGGAATTCCAAAATTATTATTTTGGTTTACAGGAGATAAGAAACCTCTGCACATATCCAAGGAATAGCATTGTAATTAAATTTGCTCTCCTTCCTGTGTAATACAGTGAGCTGACTTCTTTCATCATTTGGTAGAGGATAGATTTTAGCAGTGGTAGAATATTGTCATGTTTCAACAAAATTCAGGGGTGAAGTTCTAGAAATGGAAGAACAGAGAAGCATGGCATAGGCAACATTAACATGTATTTTAAAAGAGAACATTAACCTTTAAAAATACATACAAAACTACTTCGATGAAGAAATCTACATGGTTTTGTGGGAGGCTAAAAGATCTTTATCCCAGAATTGAGTAATAAGTTTGAGAACAGTAAGACCTCAGTAGGTACAAATCAGTTTAATACCCATTTATTGAAATGGTGATTTTATTTCTACACCAAAGCCAATCTACTTAGTATTTGTTATTAATTCTGTTTTCAAGCCCAACAATAGCCACATGACAATAGTGGTGTGAGTGAATAAGCTCTGGATGGGGGTTTAACAGTGCTAGGTCTTGGACTTTGTGCCATGCCTCTGTAGTTTACTCCTAGATTTGGGAGCTCAGAGCACAGACAAAGCAATTCCCCTAGGGGGAACAGGAGAGGTGATATATCTCGTTTCCTGGATGTATCCTGTGTGACTTCAAGGAGTATGTAGAATATCCCCATCCTGCTTTTCTGATTCATAGGACAGTAAAAGACAATATTACATATTGTTAGTGAAGTTCCCAGGTGCTTTTCTGGGGAGAATTGTCAAGTCCCATGTCTTCTAAAAACCAAGATGCTAAAGAAATGATAATGACATTAAAAATGCAAAAGAAGTTCTTTATGATGTGAGTGGTGAGGCAGTGACACAGGCTGCCCTGAGAAGCTGTGGCTGCCCCATCCCTGGACGTTCAAGGTCATGCTGGATGGAGCTTTGAGCCAGCTGTTCTAGTGAAAGATGTCCCTGCTCACAGTAGGGAGGATGGAACTGGCTCATCGAGGTTGATTCCACTCAAACTGTTCTATAATCCTCTGCATTAGTGGATATCCCACTCTTGGCTGTGGAAGGAGGAGAATTGAAGCACTGAGGCCTTTGCAACAGTGAGCAAGATTTGCTGAGGAAGTTCCAAGTTCATGGAAATTTTTTTGTTTCCTTTCATCTTCCTCTGAGTGCCCCAGATGTTCCAAAATTAATTTGGTTTTAATTCAAGGGTTTAAACCTAAGTTTTAAATGCGTCATAATACATCAGAATTGCTTTCTTCCTTGAAGTTATGGTCATTTGCTTTCTAGAAAGAAATGACATAATTTGAATTCCAGCATGTGTCACTGAAATGTTGCGTGGTAGATTACTCCTATATGCATTTAACAAAGTTGTCACATATCACACATCTTTGAAAAGAGACTATAATGGGAAGGTTGCAGATGGTAGCCTATTAAAACATATTCTTTACCAAGCCTGGCTAGCCAATGAAACACAGCCAAGCAATATGTTCTCAGTTTTTCTAGCTGAGGTGATATACCTTCAAAAGTAATGAGAGAAAGTAGGTTATGTATGCCTCTTGAGAAGAAAGCCACACACAGGTTTTATTTTTAACTCATATCTGCCCTGGTTAACATGTGCAGTGCCTGGGATAAGTGAATTTATAAGAGATTGCACCTATTCTGTGAAATGTACTGCTCTGTTATTGCAGCATCTGCTTTTTAGGTACTCTATGCCCAGCAGAACTCATCCCAGAGCAGTGAGTATATTACAGAATCACACAGAACTGTTAGGGTTGGAAGAGACCTCTGGAGATCATGTAGTCCAACTCTCCCTGCCAAGGCAGGGTCACCTAGAGCAGGACACCCATCTGATTCAGCAGCAGTCCCACATATTCCCATATCTGCCTTTTGCTGCTGATATACTTGTAGAAGCCCTTCTTATCCTTGTTATCCTTTGTCAGACACAATTCTCTATGGGCCTTGGCCCTCCTTGTCACATCCCTCCACATCCTGATGGTGTTCCTATAGTCTTCCCACTTGACCTTCCCCTTTTTCCACATCCCATAAATTTCTTTCTTGAGTTTAAGATTTCCTAGGAGCTCCCTGCTCACCCGTGCAGGTCTCCTGTACCCTTTGCCTGATTACTCCATCATGGGGATACATTCATCTTGCACTTGGAGAAAGTGGTGCTTAAGTATTGACCAGCTTTCTTGGGCTCCCTTCTCTTCTAGATCCCTGTCCCATGGGATTCCTCTAAGTATGTCTTCGAGGAGGCTAAAGTTAGCTCTCAGAAGATTTAGGGTTCTGCTTACTGTTTTGCTTCTCCCACGCAGGATCCCAAGTTCCACCATCTCATGATTGCTACAGCGAATGCTGCTATATAATCTGTGGGTAGGAGTAGGAAACCTGGGGAAGAGAGGACTGTATAAAGTAGCCAGGAGGAGATATATGTGTATATTTTATTAGGTTTCAATCAGGTTTTATGTAAGGAAAATGAAGGGGGGATGTCCATTCCTTCGGGTTTTTTTAATGAAACATTGGACTTGCAGTGATTATTTGCTGGGTAAGTATAATTAATTTTCAGTTATCATGAAATTGTTATCCATTCTCTTTCCAAATCTCTGGCACTTTCAGTTGTGCAATCAGTGTCATGCTGACTAATCTCACACTGGCAGGAGGTGAGAAAAAGAATTATTCTTATTTGTGCACTGAGGTTTGCATTTGAAATTGGACTAATGACATGTCTAGCTAGAAATTGCTTTTATGCGTGATGAAATGAATGTTATATGTATTATAGTTCTATCCAGCCCTTTGTGCAAAGCTTTAGTTCCAGATTTCTGACCAGGTAAGTTGTGGTTAAGGTTGCTCAAGGTCAACCCTGAAAATACTTTTCACCAAAATACTGGACTTTGCAGAATGTCCTCTGCTTTCCAGTTGCATTTCCTTCTGACCAGGGAAGGAAATTGAACTAATGGAAATATGACTATACTGTACATAAAGGAGTTTTTCCCCCCTGATGTATTAAAATAATTTACAAGTACATCTGAGTGGAAATTTTGAATATGCAAGTTGTGTAGACTTGCCAGAGGTAATGTAAAAGCTCAGATTAGCTCTGGGTTTTGTATAGGTAGTGACAGGGAAAGATGCAGAAACCCCCTTATTGTTCTGTACTTTTTTGCATTATAAAGTCTAGCAATAGTTACCCCTTTCTGCAACTTTCAGATCCTAAATTGTGAGACCTTATGGTATATGTGAAAGAAAGAGGAGTTATTAACCTGCCCTCCTTCCATGTTGTTATGAGAAGGACACTAGCATTGCAGAGGTTGCAGCACCCTGAAAAGTGGTTGCAGCAATTGAGAAGCTGCCTGGTTTTCCCTTGCCTTTTTCTATTTTGTTTTTATCTGCAAATCTGGAACATAGGAAATGAGTAAACTTTCAATTGGCTGAGGAGATGAGCTTGGGTTTTTCCATTACTTATGTGTTGTGTCTATCCTCGGATAGGTTCCTAGTGAGTTGAGAGAGTTCAGGTCTGAGCAGAGTTAATAAAATGTTGAATTATTGCATTAGCGTAATACAGAGTTTAGAAGCTCCAGTTGAATAGACTGGTTTATCAGCCTTCTCTCAGTGTGTGCTAACTGTATCTCTGAGGACAGCAAGAATAAACAGATGTCTACCCTAGCTACACACAGTTAAATTATGTATCTCCTCCTCTCAAATATCCTCTGTATCCCTTTTTTGGCAGGCCCTAAAACCTGTGGTGCTTGGGACACAAGCTCTATAATATAGTTCTCAAAAGACTATTTTCAAGTACTGCATTAAATATCATGGATGCCTCTATTTGTCAAATATATTTGCTGGTAAGGTGCAAGAAATTATTTCAGTTTGAGAGATGGCAAACTTTCCTAAACTTTGGATCTCTGTTACCTTGGACTTTTAAAATCACTCTCAGTCTTGCTCCCTCACTTTTTTGCTTTAGCTACTTTTAATGTGTTTAGCTAACTTAGACAAGTAGATGTTTATTGTTTGGCTGGACAAGCTTGAGATGATTTCATTTTTTGTGCTCTATAACAAACCTAGGAAAAAAAACAAGGAGTCATTTGAAGTTTATTCCTCAGTGAATAATTCAGTAGGAAAACGTTTGATGAGAAAAGAGCTCTGCAAGAGAAAATTACCAGAAATTTCACCAAATTGCTCCACAGTGTGATGGTCTCATCCACTTCTAACCTCCTACCACAGGGTACCGTTGGGGCAAGTCAGCTTACAGAAGTGCAGAAAACGCAGATCTTACCTCTGCTTGACTCCCAGACACTATGTCTGTTTTCTCTTTCACCAGAGATAACAAGGATGATAAATATCATTCACTAGAATAAAATCTTAAAAATTCCACAAGGGAGAACTTGTACTGCTGTTTTAAAAAGGATTATCTAAAGCATCCTCTTGTCCACAAATCTACTTCTGAATGAATCTTGGAAAAATTGGGAAGATACACCTGCCCAAAGGAGAGCTAGTCTGTTCTAAAAACAGATCACCCAAGCAAGTGTAAACGTGGAGCAACCCAGGCAAATAATGGAGAAGCTTAACTCTTATAATGAATATTACATTATTCCTTTCAAGTTTTTGCTCCTCTTAAGTTTTTAACAAGAGTCACCTAGATTGACCTAGCACTTGTTAGAAAGTCCGTTTGCAGATGTCTTACTTTAGTACATTAGTTTATTTTTTAAGTATCTTTCTTTTTTACCTGTTTGTAAACTTTTGCAAAGAAGTTAGGCAGTATTAGATGCTTTATCAGTAGAAGGAAGTTTTTTAAGCACAAGACCAGAGTAATGAACTTCTAAACTGACATTTGATTTTGCTGTGGAAGTGGGTGAAACCCTTTGCCACTTAGGTATAGGACAGAGGCAAATCTTTGTCAGGGTCTCAAAATGTGACTGAATGAATTCAATTAAGAAAATACTTGTGAGCAACTGGATACATGTGGCTGACAAAACTCTTAACCCATACCTTATGAAGGTTTAGAGAATATCGCTGTTCTTACACACTTCTGCTTGCTGCTGGTCACTGGTGAGAGACAGTGGATAGCATACTAGGCAGAACTTTTTTCTAACCTCACTATTCTTATATAAATCACTTTGTGAGCTGTAATATGAGACAATTCCTTCAGCTCACCTATTGTAAATTGGGTCTGGAGTGCTTAGAATTCATGACCAAAAGCCACTGCTGCTTTAGCCTAAGAGGAGTTCTTGGAGCATAGTTCTGCATCGTTAGTTTGCATTGTCTTAGTGAGGTTCAAAAATTGCTTTGAAAAATTGGTTTCTGGGTGGTTAGGTTTTCTTATGACCCACTCTGACTTGTAACCTTCACATAAACCATGCAGGAGAACAAGTTAGTGCATTCAGAGCTGTCTGTGCAAATCAGGTGTATATCCAGTAACATTAAAATGAAGAAATAATACTTTCTGTGCAGGTTTTCTGATGAAGAGCTGAACATATTGAAGGATAAAATTGCCAGCAAATATAGTGTAATTTCTGCTCAGAGTGTGTGCTGGGAAAGAAAAAACTCACAGGGAAGTCACTGGCAGGTTTTGGAGAATACAAATGACCTTTTCCCCTTCATCTTGCGAGACTTGCGAAATACTCTTACTGTGTTTGAGTTGTAGTCGAGTTAATGATTTGATCTTAGATTTGCTGTGAATTGTTTCCTGCCATGAGCTGCTAAGGTAAGCAATGCAAAAACCTCACAGTCACTAACACGTTTATAAATGCAAGGGCACGTCCAGGAGATTTTTATTTGTAGATGAAAATCCCAGAATTTATAGAGTCTGTCCTAGTTACTATTGTGAAGAGGGGGAAAAATACCTCAGTGAACTCTATTAAAAAGATTGATGCATGTCTGCGAGAGCTCTTGACAATTGAGATTTCTCTCTGAAGTGTTGTTTAACATATGTATGACAGAAGAAATGCAGGGGAAGGAAGCAAATTTTCGTATGCATTTTTGAAGTACTTTGTATCTATCAAAATAACAAAATGATTGAAACACAAATTCTTTATAGCTGAGGAAGCAAACCATTCACATTTTACAAAGCTAGAATTCATGTCAGGGAATGAGCAATATTTCCTAGGTATTTGAGCTGTAGGTAGGCTGTATGGCTATTATAGTTGGGTCTGGTCAAGCTACTCTGGTCACTTCTTTTGGTGAGACACTGACTAGGACAAGACATTTCTGTTTTAAGCTTCTATGCTGATAGGTTACATTTCCTGTGACCTGCAAGTTCCAGTAAAAGCCCCTTTGAAGAAAAAGTCTTCCTTCTCCTTAAGCTGAATGAGATTGTTGTTCTGTGTACCCTCTCTCATGCTGCTTTGTACATTGGCATCCATTTTGTGTAATACTGTTTGTTTAGGTCAAAGCAGTCATTTCTGAACAGTTGTGACACTGAATCATAGAATCAACCAGGTTGGAAAGGACCTTTAAGATCAAATCCAGCTGTTACTACCATCAACCCATGTCACTAAGGACCTCAGCTACACAGTTTGTGAGCACTTCCAGGGATGGTGACTCCACCACTTCCTTGGGCAGGCTGTTCCAGTGCCTCACCACCCTTTCAGTGAAGAAATTGTTCCCTATAATTTTGGTTTGGTTTCTCAAGCGATTCAGAGAGTGAAGTGCTATGAAAGGTGACAGCTCAGGTTATGCTCCATTTTCCATTGATACTGCCTGGAAGGTTATTCCTCTTCCTTCATATGTTTACACCTTTCAGGCCGCCTGTAATTTTATTCCTCCTTTGCTGTTGCTTAGCTGGATCTTGAGTACTTTGTTCTCTTACATACATTCACGTGCTTGTAATGTTAGTGAAAGTTTGAGGTTTTCAGTGGCACAGCAGAACATGCTCATGGTTAATTTTTCTGTGCAGATTAATCCTCTCTGATCTCCAGTAATTGAATTTACATCTTTTGGTTTCAACCATCTCACTTTCAGGTAAAGAGATGCCTAAGCCTGAATATTTTTCTGGTTATGTATCTTCTTACACTTCTGATTCTGTTTTCTATGGCAGGTGCAAGTAGCCAAGACTTTTACACTTGTGGACGTGTTTCTGTCGTGGTTTGAGACTTTCAAACCCATGCAGCCGCTCTCTCACTCACTCCCCTCTCTTTCTTCCTCAGTCTGAGGGGATGGGGAGGAGAAT